>JANAVB010011398.1:5727322-5894822 GCA_029216955.1 Iris pallida | reverse complement strand
ACGTACCCACTTCTCGTGCCCTTACACTAGGGTGCGGGTCGTGACAAGCGCATACGCGCAAAGCCCGCGCATGCTTTCGCCCATACGCTTAGCCCATATTACTCGCGCATGAGCTCAACAAAAGCACACAAAGCACCATGCACCGATGCTGACCTGCTAAGTACAAAGTGTGCCAACAAAGCACCACTTTACATCTTTGGGCCCGAGTTCGAGTTTGAGTTTGAGTTCGAGCCTGAGCCCGATCCCGAGTCCAACTCGAAGTCCGAGTTCGAGTTGCTAAGCTCCTTCATGGCTTAGCTCCTAATGGAATAACCCCTTGAGCCTGACAAATAGCACAAATACTTCATTGATGAGTTAATCCTTTTCTCTACTAGAAAAGTACCCCCCACCTGGCACCCATGTACACCACCACACCCCATGTGCACATCTCAAAGCAAAGCTATATATTGAGATACTCACTTTTTGGTGTGAGCAATGTGGGACTATCTTTTTAGTTCCAAAGGCAAAAATACCAATAATCTTCTATATATCACAATATATGGGTTGACTATTCCCCACAATGATTGTGCATCATGCATTAGGATAAAAGTAGCTAGGACTTGAATCTTCCCGCATGGGTTAAATACAAAAAGATATAAGAATGGACTAAGTCTTGAATTTTGTATCAAAACTGTAACTTTTCCCACTCACATAATGACATCAACTATGCTTTTAGCTGCACATTGAAGTTCATGTGTCCGCCTGGTTTTAGTGTATATATATTGGGTGTCTATGTATATTGGGTGTCCATAAACTTTTCCTCAAGAAACGGCCTATATCTCTTTCCATACACTCTAGGTGAGATTTTTTAAAGAGTCGTGGCATGAAGACTTTCGCTTTCTTGCGATGCTATGTCGCTATGGCCGGGCCCAAAGCCGAGGCTATACCTCATCATGGTGTCGTACTACTGTAGCATGAGGCCCAGCCTCTTTGTAGTACCAACCTACCCAGTATTAAACCTTTCGTTTTCTTGTATTGTTACGTCGTAGTGACATGGCTTGCGAAGTCTAGGCTTTACCCTTTCTAGGTGCTTCCGTTGTTCCATATCACTGTAACATGAGGCCCAGCCTCTTTATAGTGTTGCCTATCTCTCTTTATTCTACAGCATTAGGTTACTTGCCTATGTGTAGTGCTACGCCACCGTGACATGGCCAAAAACCGAGGCTTTACCCTCATGAGGTACCTTTTGGTGGTGTTACCCTACTGCAGCATGGAGTACTATGCTACTTTATAATGTTGTGCCGCCCGTGCTTCTTATAAAACATGTCGGACATTCCAATTGACTAAGAACTCATTATGGCTTCCAGGCAATCCTCCTACGAGACTTTGTTCTATACAAAGAACAAACAATCGACAACAGTGGTTCTGGGTCCGTAATTCTTCAGAGTCTCAAAAGCTTACCCTCTATTCCTGATATTCTTCCAGTCAATGATCCTTCTTTAAACAACGGCTAGATGCCTAGTAGATTTTTCTTTGAAAATAGCAACATAAAACTTTATGGTAGAAATACAAAGACACAATATCATAATGTCTTCAAGCCTATTTTTTTGATGTGTCCTTGACCAGCTGGCACTTGAGACCTTTGGTGAACGGATTCGTAAGATATTTTTGGCTTTGAACATCGACTATGATAATGGCTCTTATTTAGATCATTCACCGCCCTATGCCTCAACCGCACAATCCTCTTCTTGCCATTGAAGAGGTTATCTGATGCCACCACTGTAGTCGTCTGGTTGTTACAATATATCGATACCGTCAGAATATGTGCACCAAATAATAGAAGATCATACATGAGCGGTCGAAGACATTCTGTTTCATCAGCTGTAGCTGCCAGCGCATAAAACTAAGATTCTATAAAAGAGTGTGAGAGCATAGTCTGCTTCTTTGACTTCTACGACATATCAGCTCCACCCATAGAAATAACATATCCTTCGGTGGACCTTTTACTCGCTACTTCTGAGCACCAGCTTGTATCATTGAAGCTTTCCATTACTATTGGATCTTCGCATAAGTGCAGTACGTACTTCTGAGTCCTCTTAAGGTATCTCATTAACTTCTTCAGAGCTTTTCAGTTCTCCACACTTGTATTGCTCTTGAACCGACTCAACATTCCCATGACAAAAGTTATGTCATACCTTATTATAGTAGTTGCATAGATCAAACTCTAATGACGTTTGAATACTCTAGTTGTCTGACGCTTTCCTTTGGATTTGGCTTCAGCTTCTTGTCACACCAATATGGCGTATCGATCCCTAGAAGATCCTGTTACCCATAGCATATGAGCATCTTCTCAATGTAATGAGACTGTGACAACGCTATTCCACTTTTCGTCCGGATGATCTTTATCCTTAGGATAATATCAGCTTTTCCTAAGTCCTTCATGCTGAACTTAGATGAGGAGAACTTCTTTGTCTCTATGATACATGCTAAATCTGTACCCAAGATCAGTATGTCATCCACGTACAGACAAATGATAACTCCTCTTCCATTAACGAACTTTGTGCAATTACTTGTCTGTCTTACTGAAATGTAGCTGTTTGATCTTATGACTTTATCAAACTTCTCATGCCACATCTTGGGAGCTTGCTTCAGACCACATAAAGATTTTACCAACTTGTAAAATTTCTATTCAAGGCCCTTGAGACAAATCCTTCTGGCTGTTGCATATAAATCTCTTCGTTCAACTCACGATTCAGGAATGCTATATTGACATCCATTTGATTAATAACTAGCTTGTGAATTACACTAAGAGAAATCAACATCCTGATGGTCATCATCCGTGCTACTGGAGCATATGTGTCAAAATAATCTATCCCCTACTTTCGAGAAAAATCTTCAAGGCCACCTATGTAGTATTCAAATCCCGTTTGAACCTACTGAAGGGATTTGGTTTCATCGATCCTCTTCTTTATGATGATCCGTTTACATCCGATTGGCTTTAATCCTTCAGGTAGATCGACCAACACCCACGTGTTGTTGGAGGTTTTTGAGTCATACTCATCATTAACAACCTCCTTCCATAAGAAAGCGTCTCTGATCTTTATCACCTCAGCATAGGTAAGGGAATCTACTTCCACATGATAGGTGACAAAATCCACTCCAAAGTCTTTATGTCTCCTCCATCGCTTAGACAGGTTATGCGAGTTCTTGTTCAACCTTTTTTTTACAATAATAACTTCTTCTTAGACTACAACTTCATTAGGGGCTTTAGCCTCTTGTGCACCCACACTATTCTTTAGATTATACGCAAGAACAATGTTCTTATGCCTTGCAAATTTGTCTTCAAAGAATTATTTATCGTGAGATTCAATGATAAGATTTGATACAATATCAAGAAACCTCTGAGCATCCACCTTCTTTGCATTATCCAGGAAGATAGTCTTCACAGTCCTCATTTACAGCTTCTGAATCTTCAATTCTAGAAGCTTTACAAATGCCAGACACCCCCACACTCGAATGTCATCCATGTTGGTTCTGACCTTGAACTAGAGTTCATGAGGAGTGACATCGAAACTTGCGTAGGATACTCTATTCAGAATAAAAGTAGCCGTAATCACAACTTCACCCCAGATATAATTTGGAAGACCCGCGGTTAACAGTATTGAATTCATCATCTTCGTTAACGTTCTGTTCTTCCTTTCTACAACACTATTTGATTGAGGGGAGTAAGGAGCAGTCGCCTCTTTGATGATTCATATTCTCTATAGAATGATGCGAATTCATAAGACCTATACTCTCCACCTTGATCACTTCTGAGTCCCTTGAGTTGTTGTCCGGTTTGATACTAAGCTTCAACCTTAAAGTCCTTAAATTTTTGGAATGCTTTGTCTTTAGACTTGAGTAGATAAACGAATGCGTACTTCAAGAAATTGTCGTTGAAGGTAATAAAATACTTCATCCATGCCATTATGGAGAACTGTTTGAAGTTACAGATATCTAAGTGCCCAAACTCCAGAAGATCTGTACTTCAGTTTACCCGTTTGAATGATTTCATAGTGATCTTTGTCTGCACATAGACCTCACACTTCTGTAGGAACCCTAGAGGGGGGGTGAATAGGGTCAAGCTAACTAATCAAGCACTTAGCACAAGCTAATGAACAATTTAAAAATATAAGTGCAAGAGAAGAAGCAATAACAATACCGACACACGATATATCCTGGTATCCTCCCAAGAGGCACTCCAGTCCCGGAACTCTCTCCGGCTTTAATCCACTATTTGAGTAAATAGTTACACACGAGTTTGGATTCGAAGAACTCGCCAACTTTAACACGAGTTTGGATCCGAAGAACTCGCCAACTTCAACCGAGAGTTTGGATACGAAGACTCTCCAACTTCAACCGAGAGTTTGGATACGAAGACTCTCCAATTTCAACTTTTTACAATAGGTTTTGATCTCCTTACAATAGGATGAAGATCTTTCTTTTCAACTCAATAACTCTAACACAATTTATGGATGGCAAATGAAGGCTTTGTAGAGTTGTATGTGGATAAGCTTTGGTGGTTTAGAAATTTTTAGGCTCAAAGCATCAACCTTGAATGAAGGGGTTCAAGGCTATTTATAACCAAAGCTTGAAAAGAAGCCAAAGGCAACTTTTCAGTCACGAACCGGCATACCGCCGGTATGATCCGGCATACCGGCGGTATACCGGTCTGGGATTGCAACGGCTAGAAATATAGCCGTTGGGATCATTAATGGCTGAAAATCCGACCGTTGGAATTTCAACGTTTCAGAAGCGGTATACCGTCGGTATGGACCGGTATGCCGGCGGTATGCCGGTTTTGTAAACAGAAACTTTCTGTGAACAAAAACCGGTATACCGTCGGTATACGCCGGTATACCGTCGGTATGCCGTTTTCCACCAAAAATGATCCTGGGCTTATTTCTGCCCTAGCTTTCGATTTTGCCATCCATTTCTTGTGTTTACAATTATTCCTAAGACTCATTACAGACTCCAGATATACTTAGACAGGTGCAGGCTTCTTCAGAGTCGTGAAATGATGATGGCATGGCTTGGCTTCTTCCTTTGATAGGTGCTGGCTTTTTCCTTTGGCGGCAGCTGTCCAAAGATATCCAGTTTGTGAAGACTGAATACCTTTCGGGGGCTTCGCCCCCGAACCCCCGACGAGGGGCGCTGCCCCCTCGACCCCCGACGAGGGGCGCTGCCCCCGCGGAACCCCCGAGTGCGTGGCTCCAGAGATGTCGTCGGGTGGTTCAAAGAAATCTTGTGACATCCGTCGTCTTTGGCCCGCCATGATGATTTCTTCATTGCATTGCATATGTCAATATTGAGCTTGCTAATTGCTTTTCTGCAAATACATGTTAGACGAACAAAGCAATATACATGTAGCAAGAATGATAAAATAAAAGCACATTAGGACTATGCGAAGTTTAAGTATCAATGCTATAGTGATAGCATAAATATTAGTGATATCATAATGATTAAACTTAATCGAATGACCACAATCAAAAACATAGTTTTGATTTTGGTAACCCGATTATATTTAAGATAGATAAGCTCATATCACTAATATGTAAACCAATAGGCACATATCACCAAAGGTATAAGTATAAGTAGAAATGCTATAGCGATAGTATGAAGATTAGTGATAATGAAATGCTAAACTTAACATATTAACCATATTCAAAAATATGATACAATCATTGGGCTAACAACTTCTCCTCCTCCTTATTCCTATATTTGGAGATAAGCCCTAGACTAAACATATTTTTAATTCCTTTACAATAAACATGTCCTAGTCTATCATGCCACAACTCAAAAGTAGAACCAGAAGAAGATACTGCATTTATTATTTCCACTGGAGTTACAAGATGAAGTTTGAACATCCCTTCAGTACTAAATGCTTTTTCGAAGTAAGTTTCTTTATAAGACATAACCACCTGACCAGCGTTAATTTCCATCCTCAAGCCTGCGTTGTAAAGTAGACTTCTTGAGACTAGGTTCATGGCTATCACCAGTACATACTTCATATCCAAAAGCGTCAATGACTTTTCCAAAGTCAATTTCAGTACCATCTTTCGATCCTCCGAACTTCAGCTTTTGTATGGTTCGCCACCATAACCTTCTCAGAAATATGTTTGTATGTGATGAACCACTCCTTTTTAGAATAAACATGGCATGTTGCCCAGTGTTTATGCACCTATCCGTGTCAACACTAGTTGAGTCAACCTGTACAATCATAGCAACAAAGTTACCCTCACCTTGCTATTTTTGTTTATATTTTTGTCACGACCTGCACCCGGTATAGAGGCACGAGTGTGTGGATACGTCCAGCCTATACTGCAGCATCGGGGGTGGATCACTGTCTAGGTTAACAATACTAAGTAACATAACCAATGAATATATGAGTCACAACTTGTCAATGATATCACATCTCCAAAAGAAGGAAAATATATAATATCTGAAACTCATACTCAATCACAAATAACTAAAGGAAGGTAATTGCACGAAATGTTATAAATATGTGAAATAATAAGCAAGAGAAGTCTAGTAGCATAAGTCAAATCCGAAATTGGGTCTAAGAGTCTAATATCTCAACATAAGTACATGTATCAAATAAATATAACATTCCAAGTCTCATAAACTGGAGACAAATCCAGTAATACTAGCTACTAGCTAAGCTACTACTGGTAGTGCCTCCTCAACGGGCACTGGCTCCAAAGGAAGCTCTTAGGCATAACCTTCATCTACTCCGGTTCTATATAGGTAGGACAGAAGTCCTTTAGACCCTTTAAAAAGTATTATTCAATCAGGACTGGAGCAAAGTACATAAACTAACAACAATTCTGTTAAATTGAAAAAAATTATAAATATAAGCAAGGAAAATACATGATGGATAAGCAATACTAAATAGTAAGAATATAGGAAGGCAGGTAATCATATCATGGACAAATATGAACTGTAAGTAATCATGGGTACGATGTATCACCAGGTAATAACTAGAATAGAGCATGTAACACTACCCTAAAATGATAAATTAGGAACACTAGGTGTTTTTTTTAATTTGGAACGCTTATTTTCCATCCCTTGGTGCTGGAACGCTGCAAAAGTGTTCCGGATCCTAAAACTGTTCCTAGTATATATGATTTTAATTTTCTGAAATATAATTTATTTAGGTACACTTTTTTGTCGTTACAAATATGTTCCAAATTCAACTTGCACACATGTGCATCTCACGTGATCTATAAGTAAAGCATCCAGGACAACAACCTTCATTTCTTCCCTCAGATTCACAAATGCTCTCCCCCTCAAATATGTTCTAATCCCCAACCACCCACAATTCTTCATAAACCCTAATTTTTCAACTCCAGCTCTAAGTCGGCAATCCATCTCTTCCATATCCTCCTCAATTTAAAGAAGAAAAAAGAAGAAGGTATGACAAGGCCTTGGCTATGTTTTATCAGTACTTGAGCTCTAAGAATTCGATAATCATTCTCTTCTATACGGGCTTCGGGGCAAGGCTGAGGAACTCATAGAAAGGTTCAGACGATATAGGATATTCTTCTTCCAAGTTGGATGACAAGGAGTCGATCAAGCTCTACTGGGATAGGAGAATCTTCATTAAACAAGCTGTCGGACACAGAATCCGCTTTGCTTCGGCCATATTGCTTACCTTGAATTACTGAGGCGGGTTTCCCTCGCTCTCTATAATTTTGTAGATGGAGAAGAACAACAGAGGGATTATCTCTTTAACTCATTCTCTACCCCTCCCTTTACACCTGAGAAGAAATTGAGTCCGAAGATCATTGACATTCTTCTGAAATCCTTGCCACCGGCGCCTAACCGTTCTGAGAAGACCACCGTGCATGTGATGAGGTACTTGAGATCTACTATGAATACAACGTCTTCGTTGAGGAGTGGCCTAAAACAACAGAGACTAGGATGGCTGATTCTTAGTATTTGCCAGACCATTATGGCATGGAAGGTTTCTTTGTGATGGAACCACCTCCAACGAATTTGTCCTTCTTTCCTTTGTCTTATTATTGTTAGCCAAATTACCCTCCACAGTCACCAAAAAATTCATAGTACGATTTCTTTGGAATCCTTTCTCGTTATTTGATACCTATGGATACCCCTCTTGGATGACTAATGATGATGAGTTGGCAAGGCTGAGACAAGGGAGAAAGAAGGGATACCGGAGTTGGGAGAAGTAGAAGAAGATGAGAATTGAGAAGAAGGAGAAGATGATGATCATTATGATGAGGAGAAGGAGGACAACGACGACCACGAATATGAATGTGATGACTTTATAGATGCAGAGATGAAGGATGATAGGTCTAAAATTGGTTAAACGCTCGAAAAGTGTCTATTTCAAGCCTAAAAGTTCTAGAACCCAGTACCAAAACTGATACAGTATATGAGATAAAGAGTTTGCAGTCTCACAGGATTAGGACTATTGAAGTGTCAAAAGAAAATAAACAGTACAAGTTGAGGTCACTAAAACTCAGGAAATAGTGGGCAGTAAAGAGGCTGTAGGGGAAACTTCTAGTTTTGCCGTATATATGAACCGGAGATTTACAAGCATGGAAGAGGTTGTGAAGGAAGTTGAAGACCAGTTTGTGAGAATTTGTAACTATGCCAATGAGATTTCGACGATTTTGGAAGCTAGTAGAGCTCACTACTCTTCAACTTCACGAGAACTTGCAGGTACTTGCAGTACTAGTGATAATTTGCCAAATTCTTACTCAAATGTCAATTAGAAATCTCATTTTACCTAATAAGACATGGAGTAGGTAAATACAACCCTACAACATTAAATAGCTCAATCTATACACAAAATTTATATTACTAGAACACTGACACAAATAAGAATATGATTATGGATATGGGATATAGTCAGTTTCAGATAGGTACAACTACAAGTAGTCACATATGTTGCACAAATACGGACGCAGATAATGGTATGAACATGATAGTGATATAGACACCATTTTCCCATGCCCGTGTAACATAGCCCAAAAACCTGATTCAACAGTAGTTTATCTATCTAAGACAACTAGATAGTTGTTAATACTTAGTAGGAATACTTGGCAGATCAAATCATAATATCTACCCAAAAATGGTAGCTATCGTTTAATTGATGTTCCCAATTGCTTTTACTTTTGTACTGGATATGTTTACACGATAGTCACCTCGAGATATCGACGTTAACTATAGATATAGAACCCATTGCACTAATCACGTGGCCAAAAATTATTTTGTTATTTAACTAATTATCACACCTCATAGACCAGCAAACCAAGATTAATGCACAAGGTTGCCACTTGTCAATAGAAGTCTGGATTTGGTTTTCTAGTAAGGTCAAGCAGGGGGGACACCAATTCTTACTCAACCTTTTCACTTGTAAATCATGTAGCCCTAGTGTTGAGATTGTTAATAATATTCGCAAAAACTAGTATTCAAATGTAAACTAAACTAATATATTGATTCTATTCCTAATTTGTCCAGCTATTCGGGCATTGAACCCAGTTTCTTTATTCCACTCAGCATCTTGGAGTTGATAGATTTGATGCTATCCTCCTACCTGGTCAGGTAGCTTTTCAATTCTCAGTTCACTGTTATGGGTATACTGTTGTATATATTGATGACTTATTATTAATTTTAAAAGGGAGCTATAATGGCAGTTGGAGCATCAAATCCCACTCCTATTGCTGGCAAGGATGGTTTCTTCACTGTGAAGAGCAAATTGTTGGTAACTTTCAAATTCTCAATTTACATCCTGAAAGCATCATTTATTGTTGTATGCTAGTAAGTTATATGATGTACTATGCCACTCGTTCATGTGCCTTAGCTAAGCTGGTTAAGTGATGCACACTAGGTTTAGCATGCATGTTATGTTCCTGACGAAATTGCAACAAAAGGCTTCATCGATCTTGAAAAAAGTAAATTGCTATCTTATTTTTATCTAAAGGATGAGAAACTCTTGTTACTACCACATTTCTAGCTTGAGGGTATTTTGGTCATTTTTAAAATTTTGGGAATTATTTGGAATTATTTAGTATTAATTATAATTATTGGAATTTTAAGTAATTTTTAGTATAATTGATTTAGTGCTATTATTGACTTTGACTCAGGGTGACTTAGGAGACTGTCCTAGAAGCTAACCTAGGTCATGGATACTTGGTTAGATATTAAAACCCTAGTTTGACCTAAGTTAGTGATATCCTACTCATTAGAATTAAATTGGGGATAATAGGATTTGATTAGACTAGAGAATGGCTTGTGATTTTATAAGTCATGACTTATGGCTTAGGCCCATAGAGGCCCATAGACAACTAGTGGAACCCTAACCCTAGCCCAACACCCACTTGGCCGGCCACCTAGGGTTCTCCACTCTATTTAATGTCTCTTCAAACTTAGGGCTAGACTCCTTAGGAAAAATAGTAAGTTAAAAATAGAGGTAAACCCTTTCTTCCCCAATCCATAACTTCTCCATTTCAACTCCTTTTTCC
Organism: Iris pallida; assembly: GCA_029216955.1. NCBI lineage: Eukaryota > Viridiplantae > Streptophyta > Magnoliopsida > Asparagales > Iridaceae > Iris > Iris pallida. The sequence goes on along the minus strand of JANAVB010011398.1, from coordinate 5,884,311 downwards.
CTCTAATTTCTTGCAATAGGTTCTAATATCTGTGCATTTGATGGCTATGGAGAGAAATTTCAGGAAAGGGGCAATTTGAAGGAGTTTAGGTAGCTTGAGGAACAACTCTCCTTGGGATTTTTGAACCATTTCACACAACTAGGTAAATTCTAATCCCCTCCATAAAATAGTGTTTTAATTACATGAATAGGAAGCCCTAGGTCTACCCTAACTGTTGGTATAGGCCTTGTTAGTTTTTGTGTCCAATACGTGTCCGTATCAGACATATATCAGTGGATACACATAGGTGTTCGATGAAATGCCATAGTGGACATTTCATCCTTGTTTTCGAATTTGGTTTGAATAGGAAATTAGGGTTTGTCCTCACTTACTGTTTTCTAGTGGACTGAGGTGGTTGTGGAGTTGTATCGGGTCACTATGGACACGGGTACACGCGGGGTGCAGTACGCGCGCGCATGTGACACTTCCCCTGCTACTCGGGGTCCACTGTACACTGGATACTTATCGTGGACACGTGAAAACCGACACATGGGTGCGGACAGACACTAACACGAGGCTCCAAAGTTTTGTGAGTCCTCGTGTCATGTAGGACACGCATTTGGCTGTGCACTGGTCGTGCACTGTGCGTTACAGTTCTAAATATTTGTTCTGTGTTTTAATTACATTTTAAATGTTTAAATTGTGAATTAAAATACAAAATAAGATCCTAGACTTGGTTAACAATCTTTGTTAGTTGATTTTACTTATGGAATTTGGTTGTAGTTATGATATGAGAAATGGAATATTTGGTTTGAGTTTGGGTTCGATGTTTCGACTAATACCACTGACACTCAGTCTTCCCTAAACTTCAAATCCTATTTAAATTGATTTCTAATTCTTGTTTCAGTAGTCAATTATTTCCACTTAATTTTTTGTTCATGTTTAGTTCAATGTTACATTCGAATAGGCTTTTTATATGGAAATGGGATTTTAGACATTTCATTGGGTTTCAATATTGTATATAACTGATACATTGTTCTCTTTTATACCTGAAACTGATTTTGAAGTTTAGATTGATTAAATGCTTGGGAATTGGTTAATTGATTTCACTGATTGGTTTACTGTCATGTTATTCCTATATCTAGTATCGATTCATACTAGAGTATCCACTGTCAATTTATTTCATTCCTTAATGAACTGTCAAATAGTTCTTCTTAAACCTAAGATATGTTTCCCTATTGAACTAGTCACATGATTCCTTTTCTATAAACTAATTCAAAATTGTTATATGTTCACTGTCATTAGTTTCCATTCCCTTCTCTTCAACTGAACTTGAATGATTTTAATGAGAACTCTTATACATTGTTAGCTGTCACAGGAAAGCTGAGAACTGATTTCCCTTCCTATTACCTGACATTGATTTCCTTCCTTAAACTAAAATTTGAATGTGAATTCTCATATTTGTATTGGGTATTGGTTATTTTCATGTGATTCGAATTGGTGTGGAATGGGGGATTGGTTATCTAGTTAACTGAAATTGAATTTAATATAAACTGTCAAACTGAGATTTAGTTTACATGTAAACTGTCATGCCTATCATTCACTGTTTCCAGGAATTCTCCCACTCTGTTCTCACATATATACATACAGTTTACAACATGTATTAGCTCACTGATTCCAGGTTATTGCCATGCCACTATTTCCTATTTGCACACACAAGTATCAATATACATCACTGTTTTCCTCCTTGACACTCTAGGCACACTCTTACACAGACACATGCTCTTGTGCACTCTCATGACACACACACACTTGAACACATGCACATATGCCATTCCTATCCTTATTTATATGTATATATACATATGTATATATATGTATATATATGAGATGTATATATAGGTATCCTATATATTATAATATGTGTGTGTATTATATTTAGATATATGTATTGATATGTTAATATATGATATGTGGGTTGGTTTATAGGCATGAGATAGCCTATAGTCTAGGACTCTTAGCCTATGGGTGTGGCTTGAATGCCAGTATAGAGTCTAATTAGACTTGTATAGCCTTGATTAGACCTAGAATAGACTAATTAGACTAGTTAGACTAGTACATACTTGTTTGACTTAGGTTTGACCTAGTTGACCTAGTTTGACTTCTAGGGTTGACCAGAGTTAACCAAGAGTTGACTTTGGTCTAGATTAACCTAGATTAATATAGAATGCATTGAATTGCATCTTATTATCATTTTAGACTCATAGTGACTTGTACTGTTCCATAGGAGATAGACACCACTCCTCGGATAGTAGATATTCTTCAGATACTCAGGATACATGCGAGTACATTCTCTGATCATTTCATATCCTGTATTAGGAGTATTTTCCTGCTTTAGATTACTTTACATGATGTTGACATGTGGTAACACGGATTAGTACTATATGGATCTTATCGTGCGATGTTATCCCCTTAGCGGAAACATCGGATATTTCGTGTTCATGTACTTTATCATGAGCATCGTGTACTCTTTGTGTTCGTGCTTTTCGTATACAAATCATGTGAAATCGTGTATACTCATGTGCTCACATGATCTTCGTGTGCGACTATACTTCGTGTGCAATAACATATCTTGGCTAGATCCTTGTGTATTGATTAGGGCGGGAGAGTAGAAGTGGTTATGTAATCAATCCAGTAGATTACTCGTGTACAACCTCTGTAGATTACTCGTGTACAATATCGTATCGTTTACATAACCGTCTTGTGTTCTGAATCACTAGTCACTGATAGTTCTCTATATATGGTATCTATTTATTTACAGTCTTCCTTTTTCATCATGTTATTTCCTTCAGTTTCTTGTATCTTACTCTCTAGCATGATTATATATCTTGACCTGCTATGATTTATTGAGATGTACTGTGCTCGTTCATGTCCTGACTGGACCTGTTGAAATATTACAGAGGACGAGGCTGAGGCGTTCTGTACTACATACTACGGTGCTACCCTAGAAGAGTGTTGTGACTTGGACCAGCAGCAGGACCCACTAGCAGTTGACGACACTCCTCTAGATTAGGATGTCTTTACTTTTCATGGATTACTGTATATTGATTCTGAGATATTTTGGGATATGTACTTATTTAGACACTTAGACTTCTGGATTGTATCTCCGTGTTTCCATTTCTGGTTATCTATCTATCTTTTCATGCTCTACCTTTATATTGTTAGATGTTGACCTAGGACAACGTTCTATCGCCGACACTGTGGCATAGGCTGGACCTACCCACGTCTCGTGCCCTTACTCTAGGGTGCGGGTCATGACACGTTTTTAGTGGTGGCCCATATGTTTGCAAAAACAAAAGTTGAAATTTTATTTCACAAACTTTGTAAGAATATTACAAGAATTCTGGGAAAGTGCAACTGTAGGAATCCGATCTGAATGACGATTGCTTTATCCCTTGGACGATGTGAACTTTGAAGACGATAGCCTCTGAAATTGAAGGCGATAGCCTCTGAAGAATGTAGCAGCACTTGGGCAAGAACTCCTGAACTCTCTGATTTTTCTGAACTTTTTATGTCTGATCCTCTTGGAATGAAGACTTGAAACTCTATTTATAGAGTTATGGAAATAACTAACTTTTAGTTATTCTGAATTGCACATGCTGGATTGCGCATGCACTGGATTGCACAACATCATACTGCGCTGGCAGTTACTTGCTTGTTGGCCAACTGTGTTGGACACATGGCATCATTTGATTGAAATGTGCATGATCGTGTACAGACGGTTACCACGTAATGAGTCATTGATGTCATGAATGCCACGTGTACTTTGTCAGTTGTATTGATGGAGTGCGCAACTTGAATTGTGCTGGCTTCGGATTGCACTGAGATGGACTGCACTGTAAAAATTCTGGCAGATTGTGCTACATGTACAGCTGTCCTCGAGCGCTGTGCTGTATGATAAACAAATAGTTTCCTCGTTCTCTATGTTGTCAGCTGTCAGAAGATCTGATTCTCTGTCAGGTAATGATGACAAGGCCACGTCAGCTTGCGCAGTTGGATGAGTGCGTAATTCAGCCTGCGCAATCGAGATGGTACGCAATCTGTCTCCTGCACAGTTCATTTGAATGATGTACTTTTTGATTTTTATAGCTTTGTTGATGGGTGCAACTTGATTTTTTAGGACCTACAAGACCCCCTTCAAAGTTTTTGAAAGTTGAATTTATTCAAAGTTTTGAAATACTTTGAATTTTGAATTTTAAATCAAGTTGCGCATATGATGACTTGTCTACGCGATCTCAGGAGTTTGTTTATTTTTGAAAACTATAAATAGTTCTCAGTTCTCTCTCTACCATTCTTTACTTGCTTTCAAGCTTTCGAAAGAGAAAACTTCCCGAGCTTTCCTGACTCTTCTTCTTTCCGTTGATCTTCATGGCTCCAAAGCGCTCCGCTGCTGAGAACGGCAAGGCCCCCGCCGAGTCTTGGGCTCGGGTTGTGCCGTGCCCTTCTCGACATGAAGCTGCATACCCATCACTGCAAGGTAGACACCCAATCGAAAACCCTTTTTAGGGTTCTTCGTCATTGCTGCACCTTCAAACTGATCTCTTTTTAGAGATTTGGTTAAATTGTGCCGCCCTGTTTAGGGTTTCGGTTGCACAAATCCAATAATCTTGATCTTTTATAAAGACTATTTTCTTGCACAATCGGTTAGTACGCGCTGGCAAAAGTCAGCACAATCTGCTGATTTGCGCAAGGCTGTCTAGCGCAAACTGATGCTTTACGCAAGTTATTCAGCACAATCTGATGGCTTACACAAGTGGATGAGTTGGCACAACTGAACAGTTTGTGCATAGAAGCTGTTTTTGCGCAATCTGATACTTGCGCAATCAGATGCTTACGCAATCTGATGCTTGCACAATCTGATGCTTGCGCAATTTGCTGACAAAATCTTTGATTTTGCTTGTACTGAATTCTATTTTTTCTGTTTGATGCAGTTAACATCAGAGAGGATCCAGAATATGAAATATTTGCAGGGTCCCTTGCTGAACCGAAATTTAAAGAAGATTTGTCCCATGTGCTTTTTCCCCAATACGCTCTGCCATCCTCCCGCCAAGCCATCTTGGTAGCTCTGGACAATATTAAGTCTGATGAATGGCAACCCCTGCAGTCTGCTGACGCCATTACCCATAAGAAACCCATGTTCTTATTTGGTGATGCTATTTACAAGAGTTCTCAGCCAAGACCCCGTATTGAGCAGAGACTCTTCCAAAGAAAGGAGAAACTAGTCCTGTTACCAGACATTGCTAGATGCCTCCCTCTAGCCCGCTATGCCCATGCAAGCCATCCCAGGAGGATGGACTGGGACATTACTCCCCTCCAGCATGCAAGGACAGGAAAGATTTGTGTCAAGAAAGGACCAAACAACAGAGATATGTTCTATAGCTCTTCTGAGCGTCATGGTACTTTGCTCAGAGGGTTGAAGCCAGGCTGCATCCCTCCAGAGAATTCTTTTTTGCTGTTGCTGGTGAGGACACCAATATTTTCTAATGAATATACAAAGGCCGAGGGCAGATACCCGGATCAAGACATCCGGCTGACAGGTCTGGTGAACCCAGACAACAGAAGGTGGAACTGTATAGCCAACTGGATATTGGCTCAGTTCGAAGACAAGCTTAAAGAGATCAAGCTATATCATACGGTACACGCTACCGTGTATGGATTCCTCCCAAACCCTCATCTGTTCCTGGCCTTGGCAGAGAGGTACAGTTATAGAACAGGGACATTCATGACACCCTGCGGGGAGATTGGATTAGCCCGCCATGAGATGAAGTACATCTCGTGCTTACCAACGGGAGACTTCCCTTATGAGGAGTACGTTCCAACAAACGACGAGTTAGACGGACTACATCGAAAAAATTCAAAGATGGTGGCAGTTTTCGACGAACTATTGTGCCATTACAACATATGCTCTCTGTACTATAAAAGCGGTTCTTCCGGTACCAGTTATTCATCAAAGTGGTTGCCTTATCTTTTTTTTAATCATATCATTGAGAAAAAGACTAAGGACCATGACACATGCAACCCAACTTTCTTCCAATCCCTTAGCCACAGTAAAGTGATCAGTTTGATGGAAGAAAACAAGAAAATGGATATCAAAGTTAATAATGAACATCAATACCCTCCACTTAAGACTGGAGACTTTGTCGAAAGTTTTAAAAGAGTGGGCTATAGGTCCATGTCAAGAGAAGCCCAGCTGGCGGGTTTTCTGACATATTGGCTCCGTCGATTCGTCGTACCCGGAGCAAGCGTCGTGGATCGATTCCACCAAGGTGTACTCTTTGCTGCCATCCGATTAGTCTTTGGCTACATGATGGATTTGCTGTCAGCGATGACCTGCAGGGTGAATGCAGGTCTTCGTCTTTATGTTGACTCCATGCTCAAATGTTAGGGTGAGAAGGGTAATTTCCCTCGAATGGAGTTGCCTTACACCTATTTATTCGGATGGCTGCTTCTGCACCATCCGTCATTGATGAACCCCGACATGGGAGCAGTCGGTGGTAGCTTTCTGCGTAGATTCTCACGAAGCAAGTGGATATACATTAGTCTAAAGGATAGCAGACGTGCATTAAACCTTGGGAAGGGATGGAATTTTTACTGCGTCTCCCCTCCAGTCGGTTATGAACATATGTCGACGAATTTAGTTGACCTTGGAAGGCAGCCATTGGGTCGGATAGCATTTGACTGGCTAAGAACGATCAGGCCGTCCCACTTAGTATAGTGATTTGAAGATGAGTGTTATCTGGAACCATATCTGCCAAGCCGCTTTGCCCGTCAATTTGGTTACGACCAGTTCCATGTAGGCAACGCTATAACTTGCCTACAAGGAAAGGGGTATCTGATTGATGGTGCCAGAGCATGGGCCTATTACAATGCTCGAGACACAAGGACAGTGTTCTCGATGCCAACAAAAAATGATCAAGGCCCCAGAATGTTATATACATATTCGCTCTTTTATACAGCAGCGAATACATTTGCTGAGAATTATAGCCTTGTTGATAGCTTCACAATAGCGACGCGTCTGAAGAAAGGAGCCACTGCTATACTAGCTCCAAATAACGACGAAGAGCATGAACCGGTGGATGATCCATTGGAAGCCTCAAGGGAAGCAAACTTCCCTGAGGAGGTCAATCAACCACTGAGGATTTCTTTGAAAGTTGTTAAGTCTCCGGCCAGGTAGAGGAAAAGAAGGATTGACGAACCTTCTTCCCCTGCTGCAAAGATGAAACTTATTTTGGATCACTCAGAGAAAGTTACTACCAGATCTCATTCTCGGCAGCTGGCCGAGTCAATCCAACAAGAAGAAGCAACCACACCGACTTCTCTTCCAAAGCAAGTTGATGTGGTAAATGTTGAGAGTCCAGAAAGGCCTCTTCATAGAAAGAAGCTGGCTATTAGAAAGAGAAAGAAGGCGATCCTGTCCCCAGTTGTGGTGAATGCTGCTGCTAGAATTACTATGTCATCTCCTACTCCTGTCCCTGAGCCTAGTCCAGAGCAGAGAGAGGAGACTGAGCAGAGGAAGGAGGTTGAACAGAGAGAGGAGGCTGCAGAGCCTAGGGAAGATGAAGCTTTACGATCTCCCTTACCGGCGGTAGAAACGACTCAGCTTCCTGTTACGCCAGGAATACTTCGTGAAGAGGAGGATCGTCTAATGATTGATGCATTAAATGATTGTGACTTCGGTCTGCAAGATGATGTTGATCATGCCGCTGCAACTGCCAGCGAGGAAGCTCCTAAAGATAATAAAAGTGAGGAGAGTACATCATCAGAGGCTGTAGATTATACACAAAATCCTGAAGAGGACATTGAGGTCCAAATATCTCCCAAAGCTGCTGATGACACCCTAGATCCTGAAAAGGATGTTGAGGTGCAAGTATCTCCAGAAAAGTTTGCAGATGAGGAAGTGGATCTGGAGGAAACTCCCACTGTTGATCCCAAAGGTATAAAATAAAATTTTTAATCCTCTTTTCATAGATTAATAGCTGACATTTCTATCTTTGATCCATGCAGAAATCGAATCTTCTCCAGCTCCTCCATTGTGCACGAATATAGTTCCTATAACGACGATAGCTAGCAGTAGTCGTCATTTGTCAGGTGGCTCCGAGGCGGGCAGTAGCCAGGAAGTAATGTCTGAGGCTACTTCTGCTAGATTGGAATCTGTGCCAACAGATGACCTAATCATCACTGAACCAAGCCATGGTAAGACTGCTTTTACTTTTGATCTTTTCAATAGCTGTAAATGACAGACAAAATGATAAAGTTTATCTGTTTTTGCAGAGGAACCACCGGGAGGAGCAACTAGCTCTACTTTAGCTCCCTTATTTAAAGAGCCTCCTGTCCAAGTAACTGAACGTCCTACTGCTTCATCATTAACAGGAGTCGCTGCTACTCCTGGTGCTTTGGCCACCAACCAATTTGTCATCAGCTTTTTTACCAGCTTTTTTTTTAATTCATTGAAACCCTTAATAGATAGGGTGATAGAGAAGGAAGAAGCTGATTTATCTACATTTAGAGGTCCAACCTCTTACTTGATTAATGCCATCCGCAGCCAAGGTGATGAAGCTCAGGCTACTTTCCTTGATCATATATTAGATGAGCTGGAGACTTCAGTTAAGAGCTATAAAAAACTAAGAAAGGGAGAGGTAGAGCCTCTGGTGCAAGCTGAATTTGAACGGATGTCTCAAGAGGCCGCGGTTGAGAAAGTTAATTTCTAAGTTCTTTTGGATACTTTCACTGCCAAGTCCGTTGAGTACAATTCCAAAGTAGAAACAGTGGCATTTGTTGCTGAAGAGAAAGAAAGAAGAGTTGCTGAATTACAAGTGAAAATTGCCCGTCTTCAGGAAGAACTAAGACTTGTTTAATTAACTCTGGAAGATGAGGCTACCCAACATCAAACTGTAATTCAACAACTTGGTGTTCTGACTCAAGAGAGAGATGAATATGCTGCAGCTCACCAAGCTGAAGTCACTCGCAGACTAGTAACCCTGCCAACCTTCGATGATAAATCTTGGATGGAAGAAGCTAGAAAACGAGTGATGGAATCTCTTGAGGAGCGGCTACAAATTTTGAAGCAGCAGATGACCAATTTGATGACACCACCGGCTGAGTAGAAAGATCTTTTGTATCTTCTTATTTTTCATGATATGTGTCTTTGTGACGTCTTTCATCTTTGATCAATAAAAAGACAATTTTTTTGTGGTTCTATTATTTATTGCATATATTATTCAGATATAAATAATAGCGATAGAAAATATATTCAGAGGTACGGGACATGATATATTTCTTATTTTTTAGAAAATAAATATATTCATTATATCTGCTCAGAGGTAATGTGGACGTTGCAGAATATAATTTATTGAATATCATTATTTCAAGAGACAACTTAATCAAGGACGACAAGTTGCTGATGTGGATGAATAAATGAACGAAAATGAATCATCAAAATATGTGAACGAAATGAATCGTCGGGATGAACGGATGAACCGTAGGGTGAAATGAATGAATGGGTGAACCGTCGGATGAATGTAATGAACGGGCGAACCGTTGGATAAATGTAATAAACGGGCGAACCGTCGGATAAATGTAATGAACGGACGAACCGTCGGATGATGAACGGGTAAACCGTCAGATAATATGGAATGAACAGACGAACCGTCAAATGAATATGATAATAAACGGGCGAACCATCGAATGAATGTGATGAACGGGCGAACCGTCAGATGAATATAATGAACGGACAAACCTTCAGATGAATGTAATGAACGGGCGAGCCGTCAAATGAACATGATGATGAATGGGCGAACCGTCGGATGATGAACGGATAAACCGTTAGATGAATGTAATGAACGGACAAACCGTCAGATAAATGTAATGAACGGGCGAACCGTCAAATGAACATGATGATGAACGGGCGAACCGTCGGATGATGTATGAACGAACAAACCGTCGAATAACCTTACGACTCTCTGTCTATAAATAGAACAAAAAATCAGATAGGATGGTCACTTTCATTTTTCAACATAAAGATGTCGTCTGGAGATGCATCCAAGAAGGCTGAAATCGCCCCGAAGGTGAAAGCGGGCACTGAAGAACATCCAGTCGAACCGGCTCAACTAAAGCAGATAACAGCGGGTGAAGGTTCATCTGCCCCCAAACCGCCAAAGGACATCTTGGACTTTCTTCTTGAACCAGGGAAGACTGAAGAAGAAGAAGTCATGAGGATGGCTGCTTGCAAGTTCCTGGTGGGTTCCAGCAAGAATGTTCTCAGCACTTTTGCTGATCATGTCTTTGATAAGGACGGTAGTGGCCCACGTCCTAATTTTGAAAAGGATGATAGTGACTTTCCTTGATATTATGTACTATCATTCAAGATGAACTAAAACTGAATTTTATTTATGAACTTGTTTGATAATTACAAGCAATGTTTGTTACATTTATACATAATACTTCTTGAGGAACTTGCCATTGATAGACATCATTGCATCTCGACCATTTAGCTCTGTGGGTTGATAGACTCCATTTGAGAAGACTTTACTCACGATATATGGCCCTTCCCACTTCGTATCGCATTTGTCTTTGCTCGAGTGAGTCATAGTCATAGGACGTCTGACGGTTAGAACAAGCTCTCCTTTCTAAAAGGCTCTGATTTTAACTTTGTGGTTGAAAGTCTTTGAGATACGGGCTTGGTATAACTCAATATATTGTTGAGCCATTAACCGCTTCTCATCGAGCGCTTCTAATTCTTGGAGTCGAAGAAGGTCGTTGTTCTCTGTAGTGAGCTCGTTAGCGATAGCAATCCTCAAAGACGGAATTTGAAGTTCTAGGGGCAGAACTGCTTCACAGCCGTACACCAAAGAGAAGGGTGTACAGCCTGTAGGGTTGCGGACCGTAGTACGGTAGGCCCGAAGACATTCTCCAAGCTTTTCACTCCAGTTTTGTTTGTTAGTGGACACAAATTTCTTAAGGAGCTTGATGATAGTCTTGTTAAAAGCTTCAGCTAGGCCATTAGCAGCAGGATTATAAGCTGTCGAAGCGACATTATCAATCCGGTGATCGTCACAGAACCTTGTGAACTTTTGGCTGATGAATTATGGTTCGTTGTCATGGATGATTCTTCGAGGTACACCAAATCGATAGATGACATGATGTTTGACGAAGTTGATGACGCTGCTGGTCTTGACTTCAGCCAGCGGTATAGCTTCAGCCCATTTAGAGAAGTAATCGGTTATTGCTAGTATGAACCGATGTCCTCTAGAAGAAGGAGGATTAATAGGACCTATAATGTCCATACCCCAAGCTTCAAAAGGCAAGAAAGCAGCAGTCGGATGCAGAAATTCTGAAGGTTGATGGATGAAATATGTATGGATTTGACAAGCTCGACATTTTCTTGCATATTCGATGGCATCTGATACCATAGAGGGCCAGTAGTAAGCCATTCGTCGGATGCGATCCTGTAACTTAGGACCGGGTTGATGTGCTCCACGGACACCATCGTGGGCTTTGCACAATATTTGCTTCCCGTCATCACCAGCAAAACAGCGCAGAAGAAGACCATCATAAGTCCGCCGATAGAGAGTCTTAGTAGTTTGATTGTAGTAGAACTGGAGAGACCGTCGGCGAATACTCGTAGCCTCCTTGGGATCTTCGGGGAGTATGTCATGGACCACGAAATCGATGAAGGGAATTCTCCAATCTTCATTGATGATATTGACTTCAGTAAGATTACTAAACTCAATATTACGATTGTTTTCGACGTAAAACAATTCTCGGTTAGAGACAACCACCACCTACTGTCTTTTGATAGGGATGGCTAAGGCTGCTGCAAGATTGGCTAAAGCATCTGCCTCAGTATTGCAAACTCGGCGAACATATTCAATAAAGAAGGCTTTAAATGATGTAGCCATGCTGATTGCTGCTTCATGATAAGGCACCAGATCTTGATGACGGACTTCATAAATTCCTCTAACTTGGTTAACACCCAGCTTAGAGTCACCATAGACTTCGAGATATTCGACATCTAGTTGTTTAGCTAGTTGGAGACCGATGAGTAGAGCATTGTATTCTGCTATGTTATTAGAGCAAGGCTCATTTAAGGAATAGGCTCTTTGGATAGCTGACCCGTTTGGAGAAACAAGGACAACTCCAACTCCTGCGATAATAGCACCATTGGGTTCGATTCTGGATGCACCGTCGAAGAATAAACGCCAAGTAGGAAATTCTTCAGAGATTATATTTGATTCTAATGTCTCGTCTGGAATTTAATCACAGAGTTTGGATGTCTCTGGAACAGGATGAGCTGCTAAGAAATCCGCCAGTACTTGACCTTTGACAGACTTTTGAGGAACATATACCATGTCGTATTGGGCTAGCAGAATAGCCCATGTAGCCAGCCGAGAATTGAGTGTGCTAGGATTCTTCATGAGTACCTGAAGAGGATTAACTCGGGATATGACATGAATAGTTTGACCAATAATGTAATACCGAGCCTTTTGAACAACAAACATGAGAGCTAGGCATTCTTTTTCGACCGGACTATAACGGTATTCAGCACCAATTATAGTACGGCTAAGATAATAAATGGCATGTTCATGACCTTCTTTGTTCTTTTGGGCAAGTAAAGCACCTAATGAATGATCCATAGCACGGACTTACATTAAAAATGGTATGCCAGAGATCGGTGGCACCAAAACTGGTGGGTTCATGAGATATTGCTTTATATCTTCGAATGCTCTTTGACACTCTTCGGTCCAAATGAAAGAGACACCTTTCTTCATTAGCTGAGTGAATGGTCTGCAGCGTCCAGATAGATTCGAAATAAATCTCCTGATGTATGCAAGTCGACCTTGGAATCCTCGTAGCTCTTTTAGGTTACGTGGAGGACGCATCTCTTGAATGGCTTTGATCTTCTCGGGATCCACGTGTATACCCTTAGAGGTAATGACGAAGCCGAGAAATTTACCACTAGAGACACCCAAGAATGACTTGGTGGGATTCATTTTGAGATGATGTTGGCGCATGAGGTTGAAGATAGTTCTCAAGTCTCGGATATGATCTTCCTTTAGACGACATTTGACAGCGATATCGTCGACGTAGCATTCGACAGTCTTGCGAAGATGATCTCGAAAGATGGTACTCATAGCTCGTTGGTAAGTTACACCAGCGTTCTTGAGACCAAACGGCATTACTGTGTAACAGTAGACTCCAAGAGGAGTGCGAAAAGAAGTGTATTTTTCATCTTCGGAATTCATCCGAATCTGATTATATCCAGAGAATCCATCCATGAAGGATATTCGCTCAAACCCACAAGTGTTGTCAATCATGACATCCGTGATAGGGAGAGGAAATTCATCTTTTGGACAGACTTCATTAAGATCCCGAAAGTCGATGCAGACTCGAACTTTGTCGGTTTTCTTCAGGACTGGAACAACGTTGGCTACCCAATCAGAATGTTGCTCTTCTCGAATAAAGCCATAAGAAATGAGCTTCTTGACTTCATCATCAATCGCATCCATCATTTCTGGCTTGAAGCGTCGTTGTTGCTGTTTGACCGATTTTGCATTTGGCAGGATGTTCAATTTGTGAGTAGCAACTTTGGGATCTAGATCGGGCATGTCTTCATAGCTCCAAGCAAAGACATTAATGTATTTTTTAATAAGAAGAATTAATTCTTGCTTATCTGTCTCTGGAAGATTTTTGCTGATAAATATTGGACGAGGTGACCCGCTTTCTCCTACATCAATTTGAACCAATTGATCTTCGGTAGGAGGTTCTCTTTGTTCAAATTGAAGTTCCCATTGAGTATCCATTCGTTGAGCCCAAGGATCTGTTTTGGGACTTTCTTCAACATCCTCGTCATAGCCTTCTGGAAGTTCGACGGAGACCGTGTTAGAAGATACAATCAATCGATGAACTTGACTGATGCTGTTGTCAGAATCCCATGATCTGGAATCGGAAGAGTTAGAACTCTCTTCACTGTCAGATTCAGAAACAGTTGGGGAAAACACTGGAAGAGAAGCATATCAAAGACCTCTTTTAGTCCTGCTGTAGTACATCTCTGATTTTCCTTTCGGAACAGTCATACGGATAGGAGTTCGTCTTCCTTTACCATAGTTGAGACCATTCTTGAAGTCATAACCCATCTTTCTAATAATATCTTTTGATTGCTGACTGTAACGACGGAGTTGAAGATGCCCCATATCATTACTTTTGCTATCATCCGTATAGCTGAATTGTTGTTCCGGTCCTTTACTAAAAAGTATTGGACTCTCGCATTTCTTACGAGCGAGAACAATACGATATAAATCATCTGGATTTTCAAGTGAGACTTCTGTTTGAAGAGATTGTACGACTCCCATCGTAAATGACTGAAAACTATCTAACATATCCAAATAGCATTTAGCATGATAAATGACATCAGTATACTGGAAAGTAGACGTTTTTTCATTAATTTGTACATCTGTATTTACAGCAGGACCTTTAGCCTTAGCAGGCTTGGTCAGATTGATTATGTCACGACCCGCACCCACCGTGAGGGTACGAGTACGTAACAACGCCCAGCCTACGCCGCAGTGTCGGCGGTAGAATGCTGTTCTAGGTCATGAACTATAACTAGCATAATATGAATACTCTCCATAAGGAGGCCAACACAGAGGTACAACTCAATCACAATCTAAGGTAGAATGATAAAGATAGATAAACATGAAATCCAAAAGAGATACAGGAGATATAAGTCTAAGTGTCTAAGATACATAATCCCAGAAATATATCTCAAAACTCAAATACAGTAATCCACAAGTAAATACAACTCCAGACAAAATGAAATAACTATCTAAACAACCTCTACTGTGTCTCCTCTAGGCTAGCAGGCAACCTCCAGGCTATCTGTAAAATTTATCAACAGGTCCAGTCAGGATAGGAGCGAGCACAATACATCTCACCCAGATCATAACAGGTTAGAGAATATAAACATGCAGGAGAGTACGATATATGAAACTGAAAGAAAGTACATGACGTAAACAGAAAGAGAAATGTAATAGAAATATCTGCTATAAGTAGAGAGCTACCAGTGACTAGTGATTTAGAGTACAAAGTCGACATGTGAACGACTGGATTTGCACATGACTATACTAAAGAGGCACACATGGCTATACTACTTTGGAATTGTTCACATGACTATTTATACTCCCCCATACCCCAATCAATACACAAGGATCCAAACAAGTTATGTTACGTACATGGTTTTCACATGAAGCCCATAAATGGGTGCACATGAAGTATACATGAGAGCTCATACATGAGTGCACATGAAGTTCACATGGGGGCCCATAAATGGGTGCACATGAAATTTACATGAAGGCTCATAAATGAGTGCACATAAAATATAGGTTATACATGAGATACATGGGAAACATGACCAATTTATGAGAGCACATGAGAGTACACGAGCATGCATGAACGAGCATGAAGCACATGAGAAACATGAATAACATGAGAGCGAAGAATACATGATGTACACGAAACACATGACATAATGTATCCGATGCTCCCGAAGGGGATAACATCTCAATGTAGGGATCCATATAGTACCAATTCGAGATAATATCGTGACAGCATCAAATAAGGTAAACTAGAGCAGGAATATAATTCTAAACAAGTTATGAAATGATCAGAGAATGTACTCGCCTGCTATCTGAATGTCCAAAGGAAATGTATTGTCCGAGGAGAGGTGTCTGGCTCCTATTTAGAACAGCACAAGTCACAACATGTCCAGAAGGGTAATATAAAGCACTACAATGCATTCTACATGAATCTAGGTCAAACTAGGTCAAAGTCAACCCTTGGTCAACTCTAGTCAACTGTACTAGTTAAACTAGGTCAAACTAGGTCATGTCCTAACCCAGCAAGTCTTACTAGGCCTAACCAAGACTATCCTAGCAAGCACACATCAATACAAGGCTATACAAGCCAACATACACCCAACTCTATATAGCATGCAATTATTCAATACTCAAATAGGCAAGAATTCACATTGGATATACACTAGGTAATCTATTACTTTAAACTATATATGTCTACACATATATACACATGCATATATTGGTATTCAATATTAGGTCTATAATCATGGCATTTCAAATGGTTATATAAACTTATATATTATAACACAATATGCTAACATATATATAATATACATACATAGCTAAGTTAACTGTATTCATAAATACTTATTTAAGAGGCTATGTGTGTGTATGTGAACATGGCAAAGGGGCAAGTGAGGGTTAAATGGGCATACATAGTGTATACATATCAAAGAGTGTCAAAGTGTAAGTGAACAAAGTGTCAAGTGTGATAGTGTCTACATAGTGTAAGGGGTACATGAGGTAATATAGGATTTGTGTTAACATAGAACATTATATCTCATTAACTTGTATATTGCATACATTACATCTATTATTACATTACATTCATGCTTGCATTTATTCATTATTCATTTATTCTCTTGTACTACTATATGCACCATACATTACATACTATGGAACCTACATATTCATTACAAGCCATACTTATACATGCTTACATTAGATAGGATACTTACACCTCATACATCATTTATTTAAATATTTACTCATGCTTGCATTCTCTATTTAATTACATAATGTATATACATTAACATGGGTTAACATCAAAGAGAACATTATATTACACACAAGGGTACACAAAATGCATATGCCGAAATAGTAACTCCTACTAATAATTAATACTGTACCATCTCAGCATGAATTAAAATCTAAGATTAAAGTATGTTATAGATCTATGTGTTAGCTTTTCGAAACTTCAAACGGATCGCGTTTTTGGTTCCGGAAACTCCCGGAATCGCGAAAACACCGAGAACGCGTTTGTCTTTCGTACAGCTGACACTCAAATAATTCTCCAGAAAGTTACAGAAAGAATTAGGCCTATTAATATATGTTTTTGGAAAGCTAACTTCAATACGCTTCTTTTAAAAAAATGGGAGATTAAACCGAGCTTTGAGCTAGAAGGTATGATATTTCTAAGTTAGGGCTGAAATTAAAAACGTGGATAAAAATCATGACGGATTTGGGTAGTTTGAGACAAAAGAACACAAGTATATAACATAATATATCAAGAACTCACTCTCTACACTAATATATATATATGAGACACTATAGAACACATCTCCAATACAAAAATACGAGATTAAACATGTAATAATTCATTCATACATAACAACAACACATAGTGTGTCCAAATTTGGGGTTTTCCCACATGGACACAACCACAACACAAAGGACACTCCTATGACCTCCAAATGGACACAAAATGGACACAAATGGAGATACAACCATGGGGATCATTCCTATGGGTTCAAAATAGACCTATATGCATGAGGAAATGAAAAGGAGAAGGGATTTATACCTCCCGGTAGATCGAATCGAAGAAAAGCCTTCCCGGAGCGACACCGACACGTAGAGATTCCAAAAGGACACGAACGAGCTCCGAATCCTCCCAAACATGGGTAGCTTCCTCCTTGGCTAGAATGGAGAAGGAAAGAAGAAGATTTGGTGGCGAAATAGAAGGATTTGGTGGCAAAATGGAAGGATTTGGTGGAGAAATTGCTAGAAATTGCTCTCTAGGAATTTGGGGAAGAACAAGAGAGAGAGTGTGGATGAGAATAATGAAATAAACTTGAGCCTATCCTCTCCCAAAGTGGCTGGCCATATAGAGCTATTTGTCCTATTATGGTAAGGTCCAAAATGCCCCCACTAACCTATTCTATGAGTATTAGGAAAGGGCTAATTGGTTGGGGCTAAATTAGTCATTCTAAAGTCTCTAATCACATTAACCTTATCCATAATAATTAGTCTAACCTCTAACTAAAATATTTCTATCATGTGGACTAAAATTAATATCATGTGGGCCATGCCTAACTAGTGTGTGGGTCCCACTAGAGTCAAACAACCCCCGGGTCTCCGTTTCAAGTCGGATTGAGTTGAAATTCGAACCCGACTCAAATAACCCCAAAATAATATCATAAATAATAAAATAAATTTCAACCCCAAAATAATATCATAAATAAAAATAAATTTAAAAATATTTAAAAATTTAAAATGACAAAAATACCCATGTTTCTGAAAACTGGGGGTGACAAATCTATCCACCTTAAAAAAATTTCGTCCTCGAAATTAAAACAAAACAATCACAGAAAACACATGCAGAAAACAATCTCATTCAAATACTTTTCAAAAAAAAAATCATCAATAAAAAAAATCTCTTTGAGTCACATCAAACATTTGTAAATAAAAACTGATACGTGTCCGATACGGACACAAAACCATCACGAATTCACACCTATCAAAGGTCAAAATCAACAATCACCAATGCAATAAAAATCAAAATAATTCAAAGAGGTCAAATGCAAAATATCCTTAGGCCAGAAATGACATTAAAATATCCTAATCACATGGTTAGGCTCTAGGTCAAACAGTCTCTAGGGTTTCACTAGCAAACATCAAAATCACAAGTCATAATTTTAAATAGTTTTAAAATAATTTAAAAATTACCAAAAATTATATCATGATTTAAATGTCAAATCAATAAATGATTAAAATTACCAAATTTCAAAATTACCCTTATTTTAGAAAACTGGGTGTTACAAGTCTACCCACCTTAGAAAAATTTTGTCCTCGAAATTAAAATGTTCATACTCCTTCTAGGTCAAACCCTCCCACAATCAAAGTCTCAGAACTTAAACAATCATACGATTTAAAAGGATGACATGCAGGGTCATGGCATATGGTGGTAGTGAAAGTCTCATCTAGGTATACTAGTCATGCTAAACCAAAACGGTCATATGGTATCAAAACACACAAACAATTCAGGGTGCTAAACTAGAAAAGATACAGAAATAACAATCATCAAGACTGTAAGGCAGTCTACCATCCTATATAAAAACTGGTACTTATCAAAATAAAATAAAGTTAACTACCATTTATCTAATAGGGGGTACTATTCAAGAAAATCAAAATCAAAAGTTAAAGAATGAAAGCCAATTGCATGGAAATCCAATCACAATATATATATATATATATATATATATATATATATATATATATATATATATATATAGCGTTAGAGAGGGAAAAACTAACATTATGTACAAGTTATGTAGTTCGTGTGTGTATGGGTGTATGTGGACATGTTCATATGGTTAGATAATAGGCGTGTGTGTATGTGAAATATACATGAAAGTGCATAGGAGGATTTGGGATTTCAAATAATAACTATCGAGTTACACTTATCATGGCATATTGGTTAAACAATCTACAATAGACAACTCATTTGCTCATAACATGCATGGCTAACCATGTATATATGTATATATAAAGAAGTAGAGATTTAGTTATGTATGTATATACATTATAACATGTATGCCTAAGCTCTATATATATATCTATATAGATATATAATCTTGACATAGAGAGGAAGAGTTAGGTTACATGACAGGGTATACTAAGTTAGGGTGTGTGTGTGTGTCCTTGTACAGGGTTATAGCTTATTATTGAAAGGTTAAACCCAGTTTTAGTTCAGCATTTACATACAAAATCTGAAAATAAGCTAACATTTAAACCAGTACAATATTAACATAATGCAATTTCAAAATTTAGGAGTTTGAAACATCACAACTAATCTCAATGCTCCCAATACATCCTAACATGATAGAAATGAAACCCTAATATACTATCAATACATTTATCTACGCATACAGTTCAATATTACATGTTAAATCTGAAATTGAACTAAACATAGAAATCAATGTAAAAATGTTAACATGTATTAAGTTTCCAGGATTTTGGAGAATTTGCACATCAAAACCAACTCAATGTTTATCACAACCTAACATGTAAGAATATGGAACCTAAATTTATATCCCTACAACAACAATGTACACAGCTCTAAATATTACATTTAAAACAATCAATTTGAACTAACATTTAAAATCCTGTATTAAGGGTTAATATGCACACAGTCTCAGATTTGACAAATTTAAACACAAAACTCAACCAAATTTTTTTTTTGAATTGAAACCCTACGTATAACATACATGTGCAGTGATATAAATAAAATTATTATCATTAAATTTTATATTTAAATTATGAGTTAAGCTAGGAAAAGCAGAGAATCAGAAATATTGGGGTTTTAAAAATTTAAACATTAACGACATATTAATATGTATTCAGATAGGTGGAAATCAAGTGTAGCATGCATAAGTTTTAGGAAAGTGTCCACTATATATATTCATATATATTCTCATGTCCCAATATAAAATTTTAATTCTACGTTAAGACCAATAATTAGATTCCTACCAAGGTTGCAAGCAGGTGATTAGCAAGAAAGAAATAACGATAAAATCTGTTTTTGCTTATCTGTTTAAAAAAAACCTATTTTGAAACACAGAGCTAAATTTTCAAATCCAAGATAAAGTCTAGCAAAATCATCGATTCATTGTATTAAAAAAATTTCATAGTAAGAAGTTACACAAAGTTTATAAAAACAGCTAAAGCTACTCCTACGTTAAATAAATGAGAAACAAAACAAAATAAACAAATAACAATTCTCTCTTTCTTTCTTTTTATATTTTTTGAAGGACTGAAACAAAAGTAGAGAAAACATGTTCAAAAATATTTAAGGTATAATCTGATAATCCTATGCGTCTTCTTGAAATTATGTTGTCAGAATTTTGCCACGCCAATAAGCATAGCTGCAATAAACGATAGAGTCCATAATAAGGCATACACCCTATAATCATGTTATCTAGAATTCTTACCACGCCACCCGGTATGGCTGCAAGAAAATCTAGATTTCATAACTAAGATAAGTATAGCTATATCAGGCTCTACGTCCTTGTCATGCTAGCAAATATGACTGCAATAAATTCTAAATTCCATAATAAAGTAGACTTTTACCTTTCTCACTGTCCTTATCAAGTATGTTATCAGGTTATACCTTAATTCCAAAAAAATATACATATATATATAAATACAAACTCAAATTCAACAACTAACATCAAGATTCAAAATTCAACAATAATCCACCAAAAATCATAAAAATACAGACTCAAATTCAACCACTATCATCAAGATTCAAAATTCTAATCCGTAAAAAATCATAAAAATACAGACTCAAATTCAACCACTAACATCAAGATTCAAAATTCAACAATAATCCATCAAAATCAAGTTCAATAACAGGAAGTAAAGGTAAATCAAATCAGGGAAAAATAGATTTCAAATCGAAGTTAGAATAAGATTCTCAAGGATCGTCCCAGGAATCTCTCAAGAAATCCTAACCGTGATTGAGTCCCTTCAAAATATATCCTATTCCTACTGCAGGCTATAGTGGTACTCTAGTTCGAATACCACTACATAAACTCGACCTGCATGAGCCACCACTAAAAACGTGTCACGACCCGCACCCACCGTGAGGGTACGAGTACGTAACAACGCCCAGCCTACGCCGCAGTGTCGGCGGTAGAATGCTGTTCTAGGTCATGAACTATAACTAGCATAATATGAATACTCTCCATAAGGAGGCCAACACAGAGGTACAACTCAATCACAATCTAAGGTAGAATGATAAATATAGATAAACATGAAATCCAAAAGAGATACAGGAGATAGAAGTCTAAGTGTCTAAGATACATAATCCCAGAAATACATATCAAAACTCAAATACAGTAATCTACAAGTAAATACAACTCCAGACAAAATGAAATAACTATCTAAACAACCTCTACTGTGTCTCCTCTAGGCTAGCAGGCAACCTCCAGGCTATCTGTAAAATTTATCAACAGGTCCAGACAAGATAGGAGCGAGCACAATACATCTCACGCAGATCATAACAGGTTAGAGAATATAAACATGCAGGAGAGTACGATACATGAAACTGAAAGAAAGTACATGACGTAAACAGAGAGAGAACTGTAATAGAAATATCTACTATAAGTAGAGAGCTACCAGTGACTAGTGATTTAGAGTACAAAGTCGACATGTGAATGGCTGGATTTGCACATGACTATACTAAAGAGGCGCACATGGCTATACTACTTTGGAATTGTTCACATGACTATTTATACTCCTCCATACCCCAATCAATACACAAGGATCCAAACAAGTTATGTTACGTACATGGTTTTCACATGAAGCCCATAAATGGGTGCACATGAAGTATACATGAGAGCTCAAACATGAGTGCATATGAAGTTCACATGGGGGCCCATAAATGGGTGCACATAAAATTCATATGAAGGCTCATAAATGAGTGCACATGAAATATCGGTTATACATAAGATACATGGAAAATATGACCGATTTATGAGAGCACATGAGAGTACACGAGCATACATGAACGAGCATAAAGCACATGAGAAACATGAATAACATGAGAGCGAGGAATACATGATGTACACGAAACACGTGACATAATGTATCCGATGCTCCCGAAGGGGATAACATCTCAATGTAGGAATCCATATAGTACCAATTCGTGATAATATCGTGACAGCATCAAATAAGGTAAACTAGAGCAGGAATATAATTCTCAACAAGTTATAAAATGATCAGAGAATGTACTCGCCTGCTATCTGAATATCCAAAGGAAATGTATTGTCCGAGGAGAGGTGTCTGGCTCCTATTTAGAACAGCACAAGTCACAACATATCCAGAAGGGTAATATAAAGCACTACAATGCATTCTAAATGAATCTAGGTCAAACTAGGCCAAAGTCAACCCTTGGCCAAATCTGGTCAACTGCACTAGTCAAACTAGGTCAAACTAGGTCATGTCCTAACCCAGCAAGTCTTACTAGGCCTAACCAAGACTATCCTAGCAAGCACACATCAATACAAGGCTATACAAGCCAACATACACCCAACTCTATATAGCATGCAATTATTCAATACTCAAATAGGCAAAAATTCACATTGGATATACACTAGGTAATCTATTACTTTAAACTATATATGTCTACACATATATACACATGCATATATTGGTATTCAACATTAGGTCTATAATCATGGCATTTCAAATGGTTATATAAACTTATATATTACAACACAATATGCTAACATATATATAATATACATACATAGCTAAGTTAACTGTATTCATAAATACTTATTTAAGAGGCTATGTGTGTGTTTGTGAACATGGCAAAGGGGCAAGTGAGGGTTAAATGGGCATACATAGTGTATACATATCAAAGAGTATCAAAGTGTAAGTGAACAAAGTGTCAAGTGTGATAGTGTCTACATAGTGTAAGGGGTACATGAGGTAATATAGGATTTATGTTAACATAGAACATTACATCTCATTAACTTGTATATTGCATACATTACATCTATTATTACATTACATTCATGCTTGCATTTATTCATTATTCATTTATTCTCTTGCACTACTATATGCACCATATATTACATACTATGGAACCTACATATTCATTACAAGCCATACTTATACATGCTTACATTAGATAGGATACTTACACCTCATACATCATTTATTTAAACATTTACTCATGCTTGCATTCTCTATTTAATTACATAATGTATATACATTAACATGGGTTAACATCAAAGAGAACATTATATTACACACAAGGGTGCACAAAATGCATATGCCGAAATAGTAACTCCTACTAATAATTAATACTGTACCATCTCAGCATGAATTAAAATCTAGGATTAAAGTATGTTATAGATCTATGTGTTAGCTTTCCGAAACTTCAAACGGATCGCATTTTTGTTTTCGAAAACTCCCGGAATCGCGAAAACACCGAGAATGCATTTGTCTTTCGTACAGCTGACACTCAATAATTCTCCAGAAAGTTACAGAAAGAATTAGGCCTATTAATATATGTTTTTGGTAAGCTAACTTCAATACGCTTCTTTTAAAAAAAATAGGAGATTAAACCGAGCTTTGAGCTAGAAGTTATGACATTTCTAAGTTAGGGCTGAAATTAAAAACGTAGATAAAAATTATGACGGATTTGGGTAGTTTGAGACAAAAGAACACAAGTATATAACATAATATATCAAGAACTCACTCTCTACACTAATATATATATATGAGACACTATAGAACACATCTCCAATACAAAAATATGAGATTAAACATGTAATAATTCATTCATACATAACAACAACACATAGTGTGTCCAAATTTGGGGTTTTCCCACATGGACACAACCACAACATAAAGGACACTCCTATGACCTCCAAATGGACACGAAATGGACAAAAATGGAGATACAACCATGGGAGTCATTCCTATGGGTTCAAAATAGACCTATATGCATGAGAAAATAAAAAGAAGAAGAGATTTATACCTCCCGATAGATCGAATCGAAGAAAAGCCTTCCCGGAGCGATACCGACACGTAGAGATTCCAAAAGGACACGAACGAGCTCCGAATCCTCCCAAACTTGGGTAGCTTCCTCCTTGGCTAGAATGGAAAAGGAAAGAAGAAGATTTGGTGGCAAAATGGAAGGATTTGGTGGAGAAATTGCTAGGAATTGCTCTCTAGGAATTTGGGGAAGAACAAGAGAGAGAGTGTGGATGAGAATAATGAAATGAACTTGAGCCTATCCTCTCCCAAAGTGGCTGGCCATATGGAGCTACTCGTCCCATTATGGTAAGGTCCAAAATGTCCCCACTAACCTATTCTATGAGTATTAGGAAAGGGCTAATTGGTTGGGGCTAAATTAGTCATTCTAAAGTCTCTAATCACACTAACCTTATCCATAATAATTAGTCTAACCTCTAACTAAAATATTTCTATCATGTGGACTAAAATTAGTATCATGTGGGCCATGCCTAACTAGTGTGTGGGTCCCACTAGAGTCAAACAACCCCCGGGTCTCCATTTCAAGTCGGATTGAGTTGAAATTCGAACCCGACTCAAATAACCCCAAAACAATATCATAAATAATAAAATAAATTTCAACCCCAAAATAATATCATAAATAATAAAATAAATTTTAAAAATATTTAAAAATTTAAAATGATAAAAATACCCATGTTTCTGAAAACTGGGGGTGACAGATTACAAGAGGGAGAGAAGAATAACGTGGAGGAAGATTGGCCTTGTTACGATGGAGGTCGATAACAAGCAGCTCAGAGGAGGTGAGCTCCCTTTTATTCTTGTTATGAGTTAAATCGATAACAAGTGGCTCAGAATAAGTGAGCTGCTTTTTATCCTTGTTACGACGAAAGTCTATAACAACTGGCTCAGAAGAGATGAGCTCCCTTTGAGCTTGGCTATAATCAGTTGGTTGCTTCTGGACTGGCAAGTGAATAGCCAGTGGCTTGGAGGACTGAGGACGAGAAACACACCCTTTGACAGGTATGATGAGGGTGTCTTTAGGCACAGCTTCTTGTTCTTCTTCAGTGTCTAGAGCTAACACAACCTTCATAAATTCATCCTTGTACATACGAGCATCGTTGCAGTATGCTTCGACACCCTTGAAAGGATAGAGATCCGCAACCTCCTTCTGGACCTCTCTATTGTCATCAATATACTTGAAACATTGATGGAGAGTTGATGGAACAATGTTGTGCTCATGTAGAAATGGTCTCTCCAACAGAGCATTGTAAGAACAACCATGATTGTCAATGATATAAAAGGTCACCTTTGTGCGAAGATTGCCTATTTGGAGTTTTAGACGAATCTTGCCCAGAGGTTCACTTCTTCCCTGATTGAACCCACGGATGGTGGTGATTGTACTGGAGAAACTATGCACTGGGATCTTCAATGCATCTAATATTGTCTTTGGCATGATGCTGAGAGCAGACCCTGGGTCTATCAGAATACGATCGACTTTCATCGAGTCGACATATCCTATATAGTAGAGAGGACGATCATGCCTATTATCTTCCATTAGCATATTATCTTGTGTGAAAGTTATGTTTGGAATTAAAACCAACACACTATGACAATGGAGACAAGAGACTGGCTCTGCTTTCGGCTTCTTCAGAAGAGCTAGACAAGTTTCAGCTGGCATGAGAGCCTCACTCAGAGTTTTTCGAGTCTCTTTGGAGAGGCACAAGAGCTCAAAGATTGACAGCTGGGCCTATGTATTGGCTAACTGAGCCAAGATATCAAAGTTGTAAGGCTTCTCAAGTCCGAAAGGAGATGACTTCTTCAAAGGTTTGTCGAAGCGGACTTGTTGTTTGCCTTTGTCAGCTACCGTCGTCTTGGAAGGAATTGACTCTACAACCGGTGAGGATGCAGTAGGAATATTTTCAGTAGAAGCAGGCTGCACTGAAGCAGGCTCAGAAGAAGAAGCAGGATTCTCTTGAGCATCGGGGTAATCCTTTAGATAGGCTATCCCTGATCTGGTGCCCAGCAGAATTTCTTTTTCGATTATGGGGTCAAAAGACACCATGTTGCAAGTCTTTGCCTTGCCTTTGGAGCGACCTTTCTTCTTGGATGAAGAAGAAATTTCGAACTCTGAAGCAAGATCAGGATAAATCTATATAATCTCGCCATTGTCAAGAGATAAGGGGACGAGTCCTTCACTTCGTGGAAGAGGGAGATTCTCGATCTCTAGAGTAGCTTTAGGAATAGGAATGACACCATGCTGTACCATTTACGGAGGGAAATCACCGAACAGAAATGAGACCATGTTCACGGTAACAGTCTTCTCGTCTTGCTACAGAGTTATGATACCAGCATTGACCAGCTCCTGAATTTTGCCTTTGAGCACGTAGCATGCTCGAGTGGGTTGCCCAATAAACCTGTGATAAACACGGTACTTAGGATGATCGGTCTTTCCAACTTCATCAGGTATCTTTGGGTCTGGGAGTTGGATTTTATTGCTTTTGATCAAACAATCAAAGATACTTGCAGTGTCGTTCTCGTCAAAGGAGTACTCTACTTTAAGACGAGGTTCCCTTGGTGGAGGTACAGAAGGAGTAGAAGTAGACGTAGGTGAAGCCACGTTGACCGCTAGAGATTCATTGCTCATCAAGTTGATATTCAGAGTCTCTTTATTCTTGCGGTTGTTCTGGCGATTATCGCTACCCGATGTCTGGTGTTCGTTCCGGTCGGGGTTAGACATTTGTACCCCTAGCTGTTTGAACTTGTCAGCACTAACTTCAGCTGCTTTAGCGTTAACAATGAAGGATGGCCAATCTTGGAACTGAGTTGATCCCGTCCATATGCTGATAATGGGTAAAAGATTTGCCTTGCAGGTGTCTATGGTGACAGCGACCAGAGTTCCAGGAGGCATTTTCAAAGCTTCCCGACGGAACCTTTCAATGAAACTCTCAGCAGTTTTACTATGTCTTTGTTTAATTTTATTGAGGGCTGACATAGTCATGTCGTTGATCCCCTCATAAAATCGTTCCAAAAAGATTTGTTTTAGGCCAGAGAAGGAGGTGATACAACCATCTGGCATGCTTCTGTACCAATCGTATGCTATGCCATCTAAACAACCGACGAATACTCTGGTAAGAAGAGTGTCATTTCGTTGAAGTTGGACAGTCATAACCTCAAAATGGATAATGAACTGATTGGGAGAGGTGCTGTCATCAAACAGCGAGATTGTTGGGATTTTATACTTAGGAGGAAATAGGACTTCCTTCCATTCAACTGGATAAGGTTGCTTGATCCCCAACCTCTGCAAATTATCTTTCTCTTTAAATGCCTCGAACTGAGTACGCAGAAGATTGACAGTTTCATTAGCATCTTCTAATGAAGAAGAAGGAGCAGGCGGAATCTGAGTGTTAGGAGGAGGAACAGCATGGTAAGCACCACCCCCAGCACCTGACTGACTGGGTGTAGGTTGAACTTGTACAGGAGAAATTTGAGAAGATACTACCTCCAGCCCTACATTGACAGGTACCGACGATGCTATGATCTCAGGACTTGCAGTAGGCACAGTCGGTGGTACTGTATGTTGGGCCACAATGATAGAATGCATACTGGCGACCATTTCAGCTATGGTCTTTAGCTTGTTTTCTAATGCTGCATTTTGCTGTTCTTGATTTACAGAGGTTGAAGCATCTGGATCTTCATTGACAACGTAAGCTGTCACTTCTCTAGGCACAGTAGAAGATACTGTTTGTTCAGAGCTTTCACTGTATACATCATAGTCAGAGAAAGAATTATCTCCTGAATGAGAAGGAGGGAGATGATCAGAAGGATCTTGAAGAAGATTCCTTTGACCGATTGTATCTCGGCTTCGTGATCGGGTATGTCAGAATATTCCTTCATAAGATTCTTGGAGTAGATCCAAATATCGCTGACTTGGCTTACGAGGCTTGCCATGCTTAGAACACTTCCTACCCCAGTGTCTCTGGAAGTCATGTTAACAGAAGCATACAAAACTTTATCTTCATCTTCTGACATAGGTTCAAAATTTGAAAAGTTCAAACGATCGAAGACAGATCGTCTGGTTGTCTGACAACAACACTTGATGACAACTTTATGATTGCAATGATGTCCAAGTGGTTGCACTGGGAATGTTGAGATATTGTCCCGTTTTTGCTTGAGGTGTTCTCGGAGATCGGGAACAGCAACAGGACGAGAAGAAGTTCGAGGGATGTGTTCTTTGATAATATTCGGAACATGGTTCCGGTTCTTCAAATGTTTTATCCCTTGAGTGTACAGAGAAGTACTCATTTCATTGGCATAAGTGTCCGAATTTTTGATCTCAGAAGTTTGCTTCTGATGCTGGTTGGTCTTCGGCATTGGCTGTTTGCGTTTCACCGAAGTTGGTGTATTGAGATAAGTTCTTAAATCAGCAAACTCACCCCCAGGGGTTTCTGTCTGAGACACCAACAAATTTCCCTATTTTGATCGAGATATCTTGAGAGTTGGGAGATCTTGAAATTTTGCTACCGGAGTAGGCAGAATAGCCCTTTGATCAGTATACTTCCCTTTGGCAAGGAGGGAAGAAGAACTCTTGTTTGAAAGAATTCTTATACTGACTGGTGCCGGTGCACGTTCAGATTGATCTTCTACGGTAAAAACCGAGGAAGACTGAAAAAAGACCAAAGGGCCTTTTCCTTTGTTTTGTGAAGAAGGGTTAGCTAAAGAGCGTTTCCCTCTGTTGTCTTCCAAGTCATGGGACGAGGAAGTTTGGGAAAAGACCAAAGGGCCTTTTCCTTCATTCTGGGGAGGAGGAGGAATAGCCAAAAGACTACCTCCAGTGGATTGCACAGGAGAAACAGGGTGCTTGAGAGGAGGAGCAGAGCTTTTTCCTTTGCTGTGAGAAGAGGAGAGATTAGCCAAAGGGCCATCTTTTTTAGATTACGCAGACAAAGTTTGCGTATGGGTTGATGGCGCACTGGCAGGTTGTGCATGAATAAATCTGGCAGAAAGTCTTTTGGCTTCAATCTCAGCAACTTGCACAGCAGGAGTCTTGTTGCCAGAGTGTCTGGGTTACACTCTGGTTGCTGGAGTGGTAGATTGCGCAGGCAAAGTAGCAGCCAACTGCGCCCGAAGAATATGAGTCTTGCACTTTGACAGAGCAACATAAGAAGTAGTTTGTGCACTGGCAAGAGAAGTAGCACATTGCTCATGGGCAGTAGTAGTAGACTGCGTAGCAGAGACAGCAGTCTTAGGAACAGAGGCAGTAGACTGCGCAGCAGGCTGAGCAGCAGAAGCAATAGATTGTGCAGCAGTCTTGGGGACCCACACTGGATGAACTTTGGTTGTGGTAGAAGTTGTTGCAGTGCGAGGGGTGGTCCTGGAGTTGATCATTGCCTCGTAGGCTGTCTGGTTGACCTTTACAACTAGCGTCTTCTGCATCATTCCGATAGACGCAACGTCACATTGAGTTGTCACTTCCTCGTCAGAGGAGAAAGTCATCCCCAGAAGAGTCGCCATTTTGTTTACAAAAACAAAAGTTAAAATTTTATTTCACAAACTTTGTAAGAAGATTACAAGAATTCTGGGAAAGTACGACTGTAGGAATCCGATCTGAATGACAATTGCTTTATCCCTTGGACGATATGAACTTTGAAGACGATAGCCTCTGAAATTGAAGGCGATAGCCTCTGAAGAATGCAGCAGCACTTGGGTAAGAACTCCTGAACTCTCTGATTTTTCTGAACTTTTTATGTCTGATCCTCCTGGAACAAAGACTTGAAACTCTATTTATAGAGTTCTGAAAATAACTAACTTTTAGTTATTCTGAATTGCGCATGCTGGATTACGCATGCACTGGATTGCACAGCATCAGACTGCGCTGGCAGTTACTTGATCGTGGGCCAACTGTATTGGACACATGGCATCATTTGATTGAAATGCACATGATCATGTACAGACGGTTGCCACGTAATGAGTCATTGATGGCATGAATACCACGTGTAATTTGTCAGTTGTATTGATGGAGTACGCAACTTAAATTGTGCTGGCTTCGGATTGCGCTGAGATGGACTGCGCTACAAAAAGTCTGACAGATTGCGCTGCATGTACAGCTGTCCTTGAGCGCTGTGATGTACGATAAACGAACAGTTTCCTCGTTCTCCGTGTTGTTAGCTGTCAGAAGATCTGATTCTCTGTCAGGTAATGATGACAAGGCCACGTCAGCTTGCGCAGTTGGATGAGTGCACAATTCAGCCTGCGTAATCGAGATGGTGCACAGTCTATCCCCTGCGCAGTTCATTTGAAGGATGTACTTTTTGATTTTCATGGCTTTGTTGATGGGTACAACTTGATTTTTTAGGACCTACACCATACAGGTCTAGTTTTAGAAATATAGTGGTATTCGAACTAGAATATCGCTGCAGCCTGCAGTAGGAATTAGTATATTTTTTTTGAAGGTATTCAATCACACTAGGAAAACTCCATATCAGATTCCATATATCTATTTTGCTGCTTATTGTCTTCCTTAGAATTTTAATTGTCCTCCTTTAATATTTCTACTCATTCTCAGTAATTGCTTCTTGTTTGATCTGTGTCTCCAGGATGGTTGAGACAAGATCGCATTGCCCCGGACCGGGAGACGCTGGAGAGGGGTCTAGCACCTCTCGAACTCAGCAGCAGCCAGCTCCCGGTGCCACAGGGCCAGTGTAGCCCTCAGGAGTCGGTGTTTCTGCTGCTTTTGGAGGAGCACCTCCACCAGACAAGAGGCCGAGCATTGTGATTCCTGAGATCCATCCACCGCAGTAGCCTCCGCCTACGGGGATGTTAGATGCTGCATATCTCTTCTCCTTCGTAGAGAGGATTCTAGAGTCCCACCAGCAGCAGCAGCAGAGGCAGACTGTCGATTTCTGTCAGGGGATTGACGAGGCACACCAGCTGGTTCGCACTATAGTTGAGATGGTGACTGCTCAGTGGGCGCAGTAGCAGCCCCGTAGGAGAGAGAAGGACATACAGGACTTTCAGAAGATGTATCCTCGAGAGTTCCTGGGCACAGAGGGCATCCACTATGCCGACGACTGGATTGAGCATATCGAGGAGATATTTCGACTAGCAGAGATACCAGATCGACTCCAGATCGAGGCAGCGGGCAGCCAGATGCAGGACTTAGCCCGTTCATGGTATCAGACAGATCCCAGGGTGGGAGTTGAGGGCCAGACTTGGGCCCACTTCAAGGAGCTGTTTAAGGAGCAGTTCTTTCCTGATGTGGCCTTGGAAGGTATCGAGGCACAGTTTGAGGGTCTGGTTCAGGGGAACCGGATGGTAGCTGAGTATGCTGGAGAGTTTTGTAGATTGGGCCGGTTCATAGATGACTTGACTGAGAAGATGAAGGCGAGAAAGTTTCGCCGAGGCTTGATTAGAGAGGTTCGGTCGCTGACTAAGAGCGATCGGAACGCTACCTTTGCAGAGATATTTTTTGGGGCTATGGCAGCGGAGGACGACCTAGGGTTGAAGCAGAAGAGGGGTCGTGACTTCCAGGGTGGTACCAGCAGTCAGGGTCAGGCCACGAGGCCTCACTTCCAGCATCAGCAGCCATAGAGGCCAGTTCAGCAGTATCAGCATTCGGGCCGTACACCTTTTCAGCAGGTGCAGCATCAGCAGCAGAGAGGGAAGCAGGCACCCAGGCAGCAGGCTATCAGTTGTACTTTCTGCAAGAAGCCTGGGCACAAGTGGGAAGAGTACAGAAAGAGACTTGGTAGGTGTAAGATGTGTGGTTCGACGGACCATCAGATACGAGCGTGTCCAGTTGTGACGATGCGTCTAGTACCAGGAGGGGCTGGGGCAGCTAAGGCTCCAGCAGGTCAGCTGAAGGGGCTACTGCAGACCCAGCAGCAGAGGTTCCAACAGCACCAGCAGCAGGTATGAGGTGGACTGCAGGGGCGAGCTTTCGCCATGGCGGACGAGGATGCAGAGGCCGTAGGGGAGTTGATAGCAGGTTCGGTTCTTCTCGACTCTATTCCAGCTTTTGCACTCTTTGATTCTGGGGCTTCCTACAGCTTTGTGTCAGTATCTTATGTTATTAGACACGGTCTGGTTTCTGAACCATTGCCTAGGACCTGCAAGATCACGATCGAGGGTGGGGTCATCCTCGTGAGTAATTTTTGCAGAGGGCGAAGCGTTATGTTGGGAGGCAGAGAGTTAGGAGTGAGTCTGCTCGTCATGCCACTACCGAACTATGATATTGTACTAGGTATATACTGGATGAGTAGACACCACGCCCGTATTGATTACCGAGGGGGTAGAGTTTTGTTTGGGGCGCCAGGAGAGCCAGAGTTTGAGTACTCCCGACGGCAGGCAGAGCAGGATAGCGGAGTCTTCTATGGAGCTTTAGTTGAGGAGCAGGTGGCTCCGCATCCCTTGATCGCAGAGTTTATGGACATATTTCCAGAGGAGTTGCCAGGGCTTCTACTAGACAGGGATGTAGAGTTCTCGATAGGCTTGGTTTCCGGTACGGAACCAATTTCTCAGCATGTCTGTCGAGTGAACGAGAGTGAGTTGGTGGAGCTAAAGAAGCAGGTGAATGAGCTACAGGACAAGGGCTTCATCCGATCGAGTTCTTCACCTTGGGGTGCACCGGTACTCTTCGTACCCAAGAAGGATGGGTTGGCACGGATTTGTATCGACTATAGGGCACTCAACAACCTGACGATCAAGAACAGATACCCACTGCCATGGATCGATAATCTCTTTGATCAGTTGAGCGGGGCTCGGGTGTTCTCCAAGATTGATTTGAGGTCAGGTTATAACCAGGTGAAGGTGAAGGTGAAGGGGAGGATATTCCCAAGACCGCTTTCACGACGCGGTACGGGCAGTTTGAGTTTTTGGTTATGCCGTTTGGGTTGACCAATGCACCAGCAGTGTTTATGAACTCAATGAACAAGGTGTTCCACCAATACTTGGACAAGTTCGTGGTGGTATTCATTGATGATATCCTGGTATATTCTAACACAGAGGAGGAGCATGAGGAGCACTTGAGGGTGGTTCTGAGACACTCAGGAGGGAGAGATTGTATGCAAGCTCTCGAAGTACGAGTTCTTCCTGGATAGAGTTGACTTCTTGGGTCATATGGTGACTGGAGATGGTATCTCAGTGGACCCGAAGAAGATCACAGCAGTTGAGGCTTGGGCAGCACCGACTTCAGTGGCAGAGATCTAGAGTTTCTTGGGGTTGGCAGGATATTATAGAAGATTTGTGCAAGATTTCTTTCGGGTTGCAGAGCCGTTGACTCGGTTGACCCGGAAGGATGCTGAGTTTGTTTGGACAGAGGACTGTCAAGCAACTTTTGATGAGTTGAAGAAGCGGCTTACGACAGCTCCGATTCTGACGTTGCCTTCAGGTTCAGGAGGATTCACTATCTATAGTGACGCTTCAGGGAAGGGGCTGGGTTGTGTCTTACAACAGCATGGGAAGATGATTGCCTATGCTTCCAAGCAGTTACGTCCCCATGAGAAGAACCACCCTACCCATGACCTGGAGTTAGCAGTAGTAATTTTTGCTCTGAAGTTGTGGAAGCACTATCTGTATGGAGAGAGGGTAGAGATTTTCACAGATCACAAGAGCTTGAAGTATGTGTTTACACAGAAAGATCTCAACATGAGGTAGCACAGATGGCTAGAGTTGATGAAGGACATTGACATCCTACTTTAGTATCACCCAGGGAAGGCCAACGTGGTTGCCGATGCCTTGAGTAGGTATCGGACAGCCATGTGTTTGACTATGGATCGGCACTTGCTTGCAGACTTGGAGAGCCTTGGGATTGAGGTGATCGTGCCCGGAGTACAGATGCAGTTATGGGGCCTTAAGATACAATCAGACTTGATGGAGAGGATCAAGGTGACGCAGTTCGAGGATGTGGCTCTGCGGTGTATCCGAGAGTAGGTTCGTACAGGGTTGGTGGATGGAGAGTTTTCTCTTGCAGAGGATGGTGCCTTGAGGCACGGTTCCAGGTTATGTGTGCCTAGTGGAGAGCTCAGAGAGCAGATCATGCAGGAGGCTCACAGATTATAGTACACTATACATCATGGTGCCAACAAGATGTACAGGGATCTGCGAGAGCATGTCTGGTGGTGCAAAATGAAGCGGGAGGTAGCCCACTTCGTAGCTAGATGCTTGGTCTGTCAGCAGGTCAAGGCAGAGAGGCAGAGGCCCGGAGGATTGTTGCAGCCGTTTTCCATTCCAAAGTGAAAGAGGGAGCATGTCACCATGGATTTTGTATCTGGGTTGCCGTATACAACAGGAGGAAAAGACGCAATTTGGGTCATCGTTGACAGGTTGACCAAATCGGCCCACTTCTTACCATTCAAGGTGGGTACATCTATAGAGAGGCTTGCAGAGTTGTACATACGGCAGATAGTCAGGATTCACGGAGTTCCCGTCCGCATTGTCTCAGATCGGGATAGTTACTTTACTTCCCATTTCTGGAGGAGTCTGTAGACTAGTTTGGGCACTCAGCTCAAATTTAGTACTGCATACCACCCCCAGACGGACGGACAGTCAGATAGGACTATTCAGACGCTTGAGGATATGCTACGGACGTGCGTCCTGGATTTTGGAGGTTCCTGGGAGGATCATCTATATTTGGTGGAGTTTGCTTACAACAACAGTTATCAGGCCAATATTGAGATGTCACCTTTCGAGGCTCTGTACGGGCGTAGGTGTCGTACACCCTTATCTTGGCATGATGTTGGAGAGCGAGCTTTACTCGGACCAGAGATGGTTGTTAACGCAGCCGAGAAGGTGAAGCTCATCAGGAACAGACTTCGCCTAGCGCAGGACAGACATCGACACTAGGCCGATAGCCACCGAAGGCCGTTGGAGTTTGAGGTACAAATTTAGAGATAGGGTTAGAAGTAGGTTGTATTTTGATTTGTTTGATTGATCATTTTTGATTTTTAGTAACTTGAGACCTTGCTTGTGTTTAGGTTGGTGACATGGTTTTTCTGTAGATATCTCCAACTCGTGGTACAATACATTTTGGTGGAGGTGGGAATCTTAGCCCGCGCTTCATTGGACCTTTCGTGATCAGCGGGAGGGTCGGTGATGTGGCTTATAGGCTAGACTTGCCACCTGCAGTAGTGGAGGTCCATAACGTATTTCACGTATCACAATTGAGACGGTACGTAGCTGACCCTAGCCATGTGCTCGATCATTCGGAGATTGAGGTTGGACCTACTCTCAGTCAGCCTGTGGAGATTCTGGATCGTCGGGAGAAGGTGCTGAGAAACCATGTGATACCTTTGGTTCGCGTCGCATGGAGGCATCATTCTCCAGGAGAGTCGACCTGTGAGCGGGAGGATGAGATGCGCGAACGATACCCATATTTGTTTGCACCGTGAAGTATGATTACCTATCGTTCTCATCTATTAGTTTCGCCCTTAATTTCGAGGACAAAATTATTTTAAGGGGGATAGATTTGTCACTACCACATTTCTAGCTTGAGGGTATTTTAGTCATTTTTAAAATTTTGGGAATTATTTGGAATTATTTAGTATTAATTATAATTATTGGAATTTTAAGTGATTTTTAGTATAATTGATTTAGTGTTATTATTGACTTTGACTCAGGGTGACTTCGGAGACTGTCCTAGAAGCTAACCTAGGTCATGGATACTTGGTTAGATATTGAAACCCTAGTTTGACCTAAGTTAGTGATATCCTACTCATTAGAATTAAATTGGGGATAATAGGATTTGATTAGACTAAAGAATGGCTTGTGATTTTATAAGTCATGACTTATGGCTTAGGCCCATAGAGGCCCATAGACAACTAGTGGAACCCTAACCCTAGCCTAACACCCACTTGGTCGGCAACCTAGGGTTCCCCACTCTATTTAATGTCTCTTCAAACTTAGGGCTAGCCTCCTTAGAAAAAATAGCAAGTTGAAAATAGAGGTAAACCCTTTCTTCCCCAATCCATAACTTCTCCATTTCAACTCCTTTTTCCCTCTAATTTCTTGCAATAGGTTCTAATCTCTGTGCATTTGATGGCTATGGTGAGAAATTTCAGGAAAGGAGCAATTTGAAGGAGTTTATGTAGCTTGAGGAACAACTCTCCTTGGGGTTTTTGAACCATTTCACACACCTAGGTAAATTCTAATCCCCTCTATAAAATAGTGTTTTAATTGCATGAATAGGAAGCCCTAGGCCTACCCTAACTGTTGGTAAAGGCCTTGTTAGTTGTCGTATCCAATACGTATCTGTATCGGATACGTATCAGTGGATACACATAGGTGTTCGATGAAATGCCACAGTGGGCATTTCATCCTTGTTTACAGATTTGGTTTGAATAGGAAAGTAGGGTTTGTCCTTGCTTACTATTTTCCAGTGGACTTAGGTGGTTGTGGAGTCGTGTCGGGTCGCTATAGATACGGGTACACGCGGGGTGCAGCACGTGCGCGCACGTGTGACACTTCCCCTGCTACTCGGGGTCCACTGTGTACTGGATACGTATCGTGGACACGTAAAAACCGACACGTGGGTGTGGGCAGATACTAACACGAGGCTCCCAAAGTTTCGTGAGTCCTCGTGTCATGTCGGATACGCATTTGGCTGTACACTGGTCGTGCACTGTGCGTGTACAGTTATGAATATTTGTTCTGTGTTTTAATTAAATTTTAAATGTTTAAATTGTGAATTAAAATACTAATTAAGATCCAAGACTTGGTTAACAATCTCTGTTAGTTGATTTTACTTATTGGAATTTGGTTGTAGTTATGATATGAGAAATAGAATATTTTGTTTGAGTTTGGGTTCGATGTTTCGACTGATACCACTGACACTCAGTCTTCCCTAAACTTCAAATCCTATTTAAATTGATTTCTAATTGTTATTTCAGTTGTCAATTATTCCCACTTAATTGTTAGTTCATGTTTAGTTCAATGTTACATTCGAATAGGCTTTTTGATATGGAAATGGGATTTTAGACATTTTATTGGGTTTCAATATTGTATATTACTGATACATTGTTCTCTTTTATACCTGAAACTGATTTTGAAGTTTAAATTGATTAAATGCTTGGGAATTGGTTATTTGATTTCAATGATTGGTTCACTGTCATGTTATTCCTATACCTGGTATCGATTCACACTAGAGTATTCACTGTCAATTTATTTCATTCCTTAATGAACTGTCAAATAGTTTTTCTTAAACCTGAGATATGTTTCCCTATTGAACTAGTCACATGATTCCTTTCCTATAAACAAATTCGAAATTGTTATATGTTCACTGTCTTCAATCTCAGCAACTTGCACAGCAGGAGTCTTGTTGCTAGAGTGTCTGGGTTGCACTCTGGTTGCTGGAGTGGTGGATTGCGCAGGCAAAGTAGCAGCCAACTGCGCCAGAGGAATATGAGTCTTGCACTTTGACAGAGCAACATAAGAAGTAGTTTATGCACAGGCAAGGGAACTAGCACATTGCTCATGGGCAGTAGTAGTAGACTACGTAGCAGAGACAACAGTCTTAGGAACAGAGGCAGTAGACTGTGCAGCAGGCTGAGCAGCAGAAGCAATAGATTGCGCAGCAGTCTTGGGGACCCACACTGGATGAAATTTAGTTGTGGCAGAAGTTGTTGCAGTGCGAGGGGTGGTCCTGGAGTTGATCATTGCCTCGTAGGCTGTCTGGTTGACCTTTACAACTAGCGTCTTCTGCATCTTTCCGATAGACGCAACGTTACATTGAGTTGTCACTTCCTCGTCAGAGGAGAAAGTCGTCCCCAGAAGAGTCGCCATTTTGTTTGCAAAAACAAAAGTTAAAATTTTATTTCACAAACTTTGTAAGAAGATTACAAGAATTCTAGGAAAGTACGACTGTAGGAATCCGATCTGAATGACGATCGCTTTATCCCTTGGACGATGTGAACTTTGAAGATGATAGCCTCTGAAATTGAAGGCGATAGCCTCTGAAGAATGCAGCAGCACTTGGGAAAGAACTCCTGAACTCTCTAATTTTTCTGAACTTTTTATGTCTGATCCTCCTGGAATAAAGACTTGAAACTCTATTTATAGAGTTCTGGAAATAACTAACTTTTAGTTATTCTGAATTGCGCATGCTGGATTGTGCATGCACTGGATTGCACTGCATCAGACTGCGCTGGCAGTTACTTGATCGTGGGCCAACTGTGTTGGACACATGGCATTATTTAATTAAAATGCACATGATCATATACAGACGGTTGCCACGTAATGAGTCATTGATGGCATGAATGCCACGTGCAATTTGTCAGTTGTATTGATGGAGTGCGCAACTTGAATTGTGCTGGCTTCGGATTGCGCTGAGATGGACTGCGCTACAAAAAGTCTAACAGATTGTGCTGCATGTACAGCTGTCCTTGAGCGCTGTGATGTACGATAAACGAACAGTTTCCTCGTTCTCCGTGTTGTTAGCTGTCAGAAGATCTGATTCTCTGTCAGGTAATGATGACAAGGCCACGTCAGCTTGCGCAGTTGGATGAGTGCACAATTTAGCCTGCGTAATCGAGATGGTGCACAATCTGTCTCCTACGCAGTTCATTTGAAGGATGTACTTTTTGATTTTTATGGCTTTGTTGATGGGTACAACTTGATTTTTTAGGACCTACACCATACAGGTCTAGTTTTAGAAATATAGTGGTATTCGAACTAGAATATCGCTGCAGCCTGCAGTAGGAATTAGTATATTTTTTTAAGGTACTCAATCACACTAGGAAAACTCCATATCAGATTCCGTATATCTATTTTGCTGCTTATTGTCTTCCTTAGAATTTTAATTGTATTCCTTTGATATTTCTACTCATTCTCAGTAATTGCTTCTTGTTTGATCTGTGTCTCCAGGATGGTTTAGATAAGATTGCATCGCCCCGGACCGGGAGATGCTGGAGAGGGGTCTAGCACCTCTCGAACTCAGCAGCAGCCACCTCCCGGTGCCACAGGGCCAGTGCAGCCCTCAGGAGTCGGTGTTTCTGCTGCTTTTGGAGGAGCACCTCCACCAGACAGGAGGCCGAGCATTGTGATTCCTGAGATCCATCCACCGCAGCAGCCTCCGCCTGCGGGGATGTTAGATGCTGCACATCTCTTCTCCTTCGTAGAGAGGATTCTAGAGTCCCACCAGCAGCAGTAGCAGAGGCAGACTGCCGATTTCTGTCAGGTGATTGACGAGGCACACCAGCTGGTTCGTACTATAGTTGAGATGGTGACTGCTCAGTGGGCACAGCAGCAGTCCCGTAGGAGGGAGAAGGACATACAGGACTTTCAGAAGATGTATCCTCGAGAGTTCCTGGGCACAGAGGGCATCCACTATGTCGACGACTGGATTGAGCATATCGAGGAGATATTCCGACTGGCGGAGATGCCAGATCGACTCCAGATCGAGGCTGCGGGCAGCCAGATGCAGGACTTAGCCCGTTCATGGTATCAGACAGATCCCAGGGTGGGAGTTGAGGGCCAGACTTGGGCCCACTTCAAGGAGCTGTTTAAGGAGCAGTTCTTTCCTGATGTGGCCTTGGGAGGTATCGAGGCACAGTTTGAGGGTCTGGTTCAGGGGAACCGGACGGTAGCTGAGTATGCTGGAGAGTTTTATAGATTGGCCCGGTTCATAGATGACTTGACTGAGAAGATGAAGGCGAGGAAGTTTTGCCGAGGCTTGATTAGAGAGGTTCGGTCGCTGACTAAGAGCGATCAGAACGCTACCTTTGCAGAGATATTTTTTGGGGCTATGGCGGCGGAGGACGACCTAGGGTTGAAGCAAAAGAGGGGTCGTGACTTCCAGGGTGGTAGCAGCAGTCAGGGTCAGGCCACGAGGCCTCACTTCCAACATCAGCAGCCAAAGAGGCCAGTTCAGCAGTATCAGCATCCGGGCCGTGCACCTTTTCAGCAGGTACAGCATCAGCAGCAGAGAGGGTAGCAAGCACCCAGGCAGCAGGCTATCAGTTGTACTTTCTGCAAGAAGCCTGGGCACAAGTGGGAAGAGTGCAGAAAGAGACTTGGTAGATGTATGATGTGTGGTTCGACGGACCATCAGATGCGAGCGTGTCCAGTTGCGACGATGCGTCTAGTACCAGGAGGGGTTGGGGCAGCCAAGGCTCCAGCAGGTCAGCTGAAAGGGCTACTGCAGACCCAGCAGCAGACGTTCCATCAGCACCAGCAGCAGGTATGAGGTGGACAGCAGGGGCGAGCTTTCGCCATGGCGGACGAGGATGCAGAGGCGGTTGAGGAATTGATAGCAGGTTCGGTTCTTCTCGACTCTATTCCAGCTTTTGTACTCTTTGATTCTGGGGCTTTCTACAGCTTTGTGTCAGTATCTTATGCTATTAGACACAGTCTGGTTTCTGAACCATTGCCTAGGACCTACAAGATCACGACCGGGGGTGGGATCATCCTCGTGAGTAATTTATGCAGAGGGCAAAGCGTTATGTTGGGAGGCAGAGAGTTAGGAGTGAGTCTACTCGTCATGCCACTACCGAACTACGATATTATAATAGGTATGTACTGGCTGAGTAGACACCACGCCCGTATTGATTATCGAGGGGGTAGAGTTTTGTTTGGGGCGCCAGGAGAGCCAGAGTTTGAGTACACCCGACGGCAGGCAGAGCAGGATAGCGGAGTCTTCTATGGAGCTTTAGTTGAGGAGCAGGTGGCTCCACATCCCTTGATCGCAGAGTTTATGGACATATTTCCAGAGGAGTTGTCAGGGCTTCCACTAGACAGGGATGTAGAGTTCTCGATAGACTTGGTTTCCGGTACAGAACCAATTTCTCAGCATGTCTATCGAGTGAACGACAGTGAGTTGGTGGAGCTGAAGAAGCAGGTAAATGAGCTGCAGGACAATGGCTTCATCCGATCGAGTTCTTCACCTTGGGGTACACCGGTACTCTTCGTACCCAAGAAGGATGGGTCGGTACGGATGTGTATCGACTATAGGGCACTCAACAACCTGACGATCAAGAACAGATACCCACTGCCATGGATCGATGATCTCTTTGATCAGTTGAGCGGAGCTCGGGTGTTCTCCAAGATTGATTTGAGGTCAGGTTATAACCAGGTGAAGGTGAAGGGGGAGGATATTCGCAAGACCGCTTTCACGATGCGGTACGGGTAGTTTGAGTTTTTGGTTATGCCGTTTGGGTTGACCAATGCACCAGTAGTATTTATGAACTCAATGAACAAGGTGTTCCACCAGTACTTGGACAAGTTTGTGGTGGTATTCATTGATGATATCCTAGTGTATTCCAACACAGAGGAGGAGCATGAGGAGCACTTGAGGGTGGTTCTGAGACACTCAGGAGGGAGAGATTGTATGCAAGCTCTCAAAGTACGAGTTCTTCCTGGACAGAGTTGACTTCTTGGGTCATATGGTGACTGGAGATGGTATCTCAGTGGACCCGAAGAAGATCACAGCAGTTGAGGCTTGGGCAGCGCCACTTCAGTGGCAGAGATCTGGAGTTTCTTGGGGCTGGCAGGATATTATAGAAGATTTGTGCAGGATTTTTCCCAGGTTGCAGAGCCGTTGACTCGGTTGACCCGGAAGGATGCTGAGTTTGTTTGGTCAGAGGACTGTCAGACAGCTTTTGATGAGTTGAAGAAGCGGCTTACGACAGCTCCGATTCTGACGTTGCCTTCAGGTTCAGGAGGATTCACTATCTATAGTGACGCTTCAGGGAAGGGGCTGGGTTGTGTCTTACAGCAGCATGGGAAGGTGATTGCCTATGCTTCCAAGCAGTTACGTCCCCATGAGAAGAACCACCCTACCCATGACCTGGAGTTAGCAGTAGTGATTTTTGCTCTGAAGTTATGGAAGCACTATCTGTATAGAGAGAGGGTGGAGATTTTCACAGATCACAAGAGCTTGAAGTATGTGTTTACACAGAAAGATCTCAACATGAGGTAGCGCAGATGGCTAGAGTTGATGAAGGACTTTGACATACTACTTCAGTATCACCCAGGTAAGGCCAACGTGGTTGCCGATGCCTTGAGTAGGTATCGGACAGCCATGTGTTTGACTATGGATCGGCACTTGCTTGCAGACTTGGAGAGCCTTGGGATTGAGGTGATCGTGCCCGGAGTGCAGATGCAGTTATGGGGCCTTAAGATACAATCAGA
Source organism: Iris pallida (assembly GCA_029216955.1). Lineage (NCBI taxonomy): Eukaryota > Viridiplantae > Streptophyta > Magnoliopsida > Asparagales > Iridaceae > Iris > Iris pallida. Next base: position 5,841,757 of record JANAVB010011398.1, on the reverse strand, counting down.
CTTGATGGAGAGGATCAAGGTGACGTAGTTCGAGGATGTGGCTCTACGGTGTATCCGAGAGCAGGTTCGTATAGGGTTGGTGGATGGAGAGTTTTCTCTTGCAGAGGATGGTGCCTTGAGGCACGGTTCCAGGTTATGTGTGCCTAGTGCAGAGCACAGAGAGCAGATCATGCAGGAGGCTCACAGATTGTAGTACGCTATACATCATAGTGCCAACAAGATGTACAGAGATCTGCAAAAGCATGTCTGGTGGTACGAAATGAAGCGGGAGGTAGCCCACTTCGTAGCTAGATGCTTGGTCTGTCAACAGGTCAAGGCAGAGAGGCAGAGGCCCGGAGGATTGTTGCAGCCGTTTTCCATTCCAGAGTGAAAGTGGAAGCATGTCACCATGGATTTTGTATCTGGGTTGCCGCATACAACAGGAGGGAAAGATGCGATTTGGGTCATCGTTGACAGGTTGACCAAATCGGCCCACTTCTTACCATTCAAGGTGGGTACATCTATAGAGAGGCTTGCAGAGTTGTACATGCGGCAGATAGTCAGCATTTACGGAGTTCCCGTCAGCATTGTCTCAGATCGGGATAGTTACTTTACTTTTTATTTCTTGAGGAGTCTGTAGACTAGTTTGGGCACTCAGCTCAAGTTTAGTACTGCATACTACCCCCAGACGGACGGACAGTCAGATAGGACTATTTAGACGCTTGAGGATATGCTACGGACGTGCGTCCTGGATTTTGGAGGTTCCTGGGAGGATCATCTATATTTGGTGGAGTTTGCTTACAACAACAGTTATCAGGCCAACATTGAGATGTCACCTTTCGAGGCTCTGTACGGGCGTAGGTGTCGTACACCCTTATCTTGGCATGATGTTGGAGAGTGAGCTTTACTGGGACCAGAGATGGTTGTTGACGTAGCCGAGAAGGTGAAGCTCATCAGGGACAGACTTTGCCTAGCGCAGGACAGACATCGGTACTGGGCCGATAGCCACCGAAGGCCGTTGGAGTTTGAGGTACAGATTTAGAGATAGGGTTAGAAGTAGGTTGTATTTTGATTTGTTTGATTGATCGTTTTTTATTTTTAGTAACTTGAGACCTTGCTTGTGTTTAGGTTGGAGACATGGTTTTTCTGCAGATATCTCCAACTCGTGGTACAATACGTTTTGGTGGAGGTAGGAATCTTAGCCCGCGCTTCATCGAACCTTTCGTGATCAGCGAGAGGGTCGGTGATGTGGCTTATAGGCTAGACTTGCCACCTGTAGTAGTGGAGGTCCATAACGTATTTTACGTATCACAGTTGAGACGGTACGTAGCTGACCCTAGCCATGTGCTCGATCATTCGGAGATTGAGGTTGGACCTACTCTCAGTTATCCAGAGCAGCCTGTGGAGATTCTGGATCGCCGGGAGAAGGTACTGAGAAACCATGTGATACCCTTGGTTCGCGTCGCATGGAGGCATCATTCTCTAGGAGAGTCGACCTGAGAGCGGGAGGATGAGATGCGCAAGCGATACCCATATTTGTTTGCACCGTGAAGTATGATTACCTATCCTTCTCATCTATTAGTTTTGCCCTTAATTTCGAGGACGAAATTATTTTAAGGGGGGGAGATTTTTCACTACCACATTTCTAGCTTAAGGGTATTTTAGTCATTTTTAAAATTTTGGGAATTATTTGGAATTATTTAGTATTAATTATAATTATTAGAATTTTAAGTGATTTTTAGTATAATTGATTTAGTGTTATTATTGATTCCTTTCCTATAAACTAATTCCAAATTGTTATATGTTCACTGTCATTAGTTTTCCTTCCCTTCTCTTCAACTGAACTTGAATGATTTTTAATGAGAACTCTTATACATTGTTAGCTGTCACAGGAAAGCTGAGAACTGATTTCCCTTCCTATTGCCTGACATTGATTTCCTTCCTTAAACTAAAATTTGAATGTGAATTCTCATATTTGCATTGGGTGTTGGTTGTTTTCATGTGATTCAAATTGGTGTGGAATGGGGGATTGGTTATCTAGTTAACTGAAATTAAATTTAATGTAAACTGTCAAACTGAGATTTAGTTTACATGTAAACTGTCATGCCTATCACTCACTGTTTCCAGGAATTCTTCCACTATGTTCTCACATGTATACACACAGTTTACACCATGTATTAGCTCATTGATTCCAGGTTATTACTATGCCACTATTTCCTATTTCACACACAAGTATCAATACACATCACTGTTTTCCCCCTTGACACTCTAGGCACACTCTCTCACACACACACACATGCTCTTGTTCACTCTCATGACACACACACATACTTGAACACATGCACATGTGCCATTCCTATCCCTATGTATATGTGTATATACATATGTATATATATATGTATATATATTAGATGTATATATAGGTATCCTATATATTATAATATATATGTGTATTATATTTAGATATATGTATTGATATGTTAATATATGATATGTGGGTTGGTTTATAGGCATGAGATAGCCTACAGCCTAGGACTCTTAGCCTATGGGTGTGGCTTGAATGCCAGTATAGAGTCTTGTTAGACTTGTATAGCCTTAATTAGACCTAGAATAGACTAGTTAGACTAGTTAGATTAGTACAGACTTGTTTGACTTAGGTTTGACCTAGTTTGACTTCTAGGGTTGACCCGAGTTGACCAAGAGTTGACTTTGCTCTAGATTGACCTAGATTCATGTAGAATGCATTGAATTTCATCTTATTATCATTTTAGCCTCATAGTGACTTGTACTGTTCTATAGGAGACAGACACCACTCCTCGGACAGTAGATATTCTTCAGATAATCAGGATACAGGTGAGTATATTCTCTGATCATTTTATATCCTGTATTAGGAGTATTTTCCTACATTAGATTACTTTACATGATGCTGACACGTTGGTAACACGGATTAGTACTATATGGATCTTGTCGTGCGATTTTATCTCCTTAGCGGATACATCGGGTATTTCGTGTTCATGTACTTTATCAAGAGCATCGTGTACTCCTTGTGTTCGTGCTTTTCGTGTAAAAATTGTGTGAAATCGTGTATACTCATGTGCTCACATGATCTTCGTGTGCGACTATACTTCGTGTGCAATAACATATCTTGGCTACATCCTTTTGTATTGATTGGGGCGGGGGAGTAGAAGTGGTTATGTAATCAATCCAGTAGATTACTCGTGTACAACCTCTGTAGATTACTCGTGTACAACATCGTGCCGTTTACATAACCGTCTTGTTCTCTGAATCACTAGTCACTGATAGTTCTCTATATATGGTATCTATTTATTTATAGTCTTCCTTTTTAATCACGTTATTTCCTTCAGTTTCCTGTATCTTACTCTCTAGCATGATTATATATCCTGACCTACTATGATTTGTTGAGATGTACTGTGCTCGCTCCTGTCCTGACTGGACCTGTTGAAATTTTACAGAGGACGAGGCTGAGGCGTTCTGTACTACATACTACGGTGCTACCCTAGATGAGTGCTATGACTTGGACCAGCAGAAGGACCCACTAGTAGTTGACGACACTCCTCCAGATTAGGATGTCTTTACTTTTCATGGATTACTGTATATTGATTCTGAGATATTTTGGGATATGTACTTATTTAGACACTTAGGCTTCTGGATTGTATCTCTGTGGTTCCATTTCTGGCTATCTATCTATCTTTTCATGCTCTACCTTAGATGTGATTGACACTGTATTTGCTATGTCACCTCTATTCGGAGAGTATATACAGTACAGGTACCTTTATATTGTTAGATGTTGACCTAGGACAGCGTTCTACTGCCGACACTGCGGCGTAGGCTGGACGTACCCACGTCTCGTGCCCTTACTCTAGGGTGTGGGTCGTGACAACTCTTCAACCACTTTTTTTTCCATTCTCACAAGAATATCACTTCAGATATGTATATAGACTTATCTTAATGACGAATCAAATCAGACACGAGATATCCTTTGGTTCAGTTAAACTAGCCACTTGAGATGAGGCATCATTTGGATGGGTATTATATCTCATAGTAGTCGACCAATTTAAGTCATACACTGCAATATTGCACTATTGCAATACCCCTTTTAGCCTTTGTGGGTCCTTCATGGCATTAGTGAGTACGACGAGTTTCTAAGTAGCTCTTTAAATACAGACCAATAATCAAATTCACTATTGATGTAAATAACTAGAGTTTGTTTAAGTATACGGGAGAAAATACCCCCTAAATCTCAAGCTTCACTTCTTTTCGACTACCTCATTCAAATTACGATTAAAACTTGAAGTTCTCTTTTTTCCATTCACTATTCAATTGTGACACAGATGATGGATCATAGTACTTTGTGAGAATTATCTTGAGAGATGGCGCTAGTCTTTATGAGCATTTATTTTTGGAAAATGGTCAAGCTTGATCTCCAGCATGAAATTGCATTTGCCAGGAGTTCAAATCATGTTTTGTTCCCTATGCTTTACGCTTCCTCTTTTGTTTTCTCAATGGCTCTAAGAGGCTTCTCTAGCTATAACACCATTGGTTCCTTCAGTCATCTACTATGTGAAGGAACTACAGTCCATGCTAACAAAGCTTGCACAGTCGTCAAGTATGCATGCAGAAAATCTCCACAAAGTAAGCTCTTTTCTTACTTTTGGATTTGAACTGACTAAAATTTTATGTTACATGCAAAATGAACTCTGGGAAGGTGGTTTAAAAGTGAAATGAATGTGCTTCTATCATATAGGAGACTTTTATATTTAGATGGTATAAAGTTAACTGATGTTGTAACATAGTTCACTTTATTTGGCACGTCCAAGTATAGTTTGGAGTTTCAATATTATGTCAGACACAAAAATGCGAAGGACAAATGATATAAATCTTGTAGTGCTTCTTAGGTCTTTACAATGAAAATAGTCTCTCCTTAAACCTTACCCAGTAGTACTATGCATTCGATTTTCTACTAATAATTCAGCCCTTAAGAATATATAAATCTTGACTGACACCATCCATTGCATGATTTTGTCATTTTTATCGCTTTAGCTTTCCTAAGATTTGTGGAGTTCATCACTTTAGAATTATTGTGGACCTGAAGAATAAGGAGACAACTAAGATAAGTGCAATAACTTGAATTGAATGATCAGGTTAAAATGCTATCTTTTTTGCAGTGAAGTATGTGATTGGCAGGAAGGCAAGTGCTACTAATTGTACTGGACATGCTTACCTTCTTGAGGTCTATGCTGAACCCTTCCCCCATCTACACTACCCCTTTCTCATTTTTCTGATATGTCTCCATTAACTCCATTTCCTTTCTCCTTTGTGTTTCTAATTCCTATTAGAGCCTAACATAGTCCTTCTCTCTTGCAATAGCTTATTTTCCCCTATATATCTTTGCCTATTTTCTAGCATATTCGGGTGACGTCGCTTCGGTTAGGCCCTAGCACACCCTTACAAACTTCACATTCACCTAAATGTTTCGATGCATCACATCTCTTACTCACTTTATCACTACATCGGGATGTGAATGATGCAATGTCTATCTATGGATGACTAAATGTGTATCACCTAAGGAATCTAATGATTCATTTCTCATGCATATCCGACTTTGTTTTACGATGGTAGTTGTCAGCTTACCTAACATAACCATACTTTATCCTGGCTTGTAACTACTAGTCAAAGTATAAGACATTAAGCGCAATACAGGCAAAGATGATTTTACTAATCAAAACCATTCTGTTATTATGAGGCTCAAGAACCAATAGGATGTTGAAAGAAAATTAAGTTCAACATATAGTTTTTAATGTTTTTGACATTATTCAGATACTATTCTGATGATTTTGATACAAAAGGGAAAATCAGATGTCCTTATTTGACTAATGCAGATAGAAGTATAGATTGAAAATGGTTTATTGATAGGATATATGGTTACAGATAGGCTATTGTAAAGGAAATTAAGTTCAAGATACAGTTTTAAACGATTTGGACATTGTTCAGATACTATTATGATAATTTGGATAAAAAAAGGAAACCATATTTGTATCCATGTTTTATAATTTTTTAATATATATATATATATATATATATATATATATATATATATATATATATATATATATATATATATATATATGGATCGGGATTACTATATTTTTACGAATGACATGTTTACCATTTGAAGATTCGGTGTATGTGATTAACAATTCGAAATACATGTTTACCCTACGAAGATTTGGTGTATCAATGATCTGTGGTTTTATTTATGTTTGATGCAGGTTGTGCACAGATTATCTGTGCATGTTGTGTACTCGAGAAGCTCCACCACTTGTTGTCCTTATCCGTTCGGATAGCAGTCAATGTCACATACCATCAGGGTTTGATACAAGGGTCTTTCCGTGCCATCACCATATTCATTCGATGTGGTTAGATGGGCAGTGGTATAGTACAAAGTCAAGGTCACATTGGATGGTTCTATATTGGAGCATGACCCGATGTAAGCCCCCTGAATTTCAGGTTTTATTTTTATTTTTCTGAATAAATTATTTTCGATAAATCTTTTATTATTTAATTGTTTAGATCATTAATGTACCTTCCCGTAACTTTGACTTCTGGAGCGTCAGGAATACCAATCTCTGGAAACTTTCTTCACGAGTTTTGAAGTAGACAAGACTATCTTCGTTTTGATATATCCTGTCCTACTTGAACTCGTTCCCTTGTGCTCTTTTTGTATCGCGCAACTTCGGGTCAACTTAGACCAATTAATCATTGAATAATTATTCCCACTTTTATTTTTGATCTTCGTTTGCACGTTACCGTGACTTTTAATTTAGGAGCACCAGACCAGTCGTTTTCTCAGAACCAACTTCTCATGAATGATCTACTCGAGACGCTCTTCACCCATGACCTTCGTGTCCCACTCAGACACTCCATTTTGTGCTTCATTTTCTTCGCACAATTTTTGGGTCAATTTAGGCCGATTAATTATCTACCGTGAAACCTGAATTATTTTCCAATTTAATTTCGGGACCCGACATCGATCCAACCTAGTCGACCCAAAGTATGGACGTGGCCCATATGAAGCCTACTACCCACATGACGCTTGTGTCCCATTTATTGGAGTCCCTGTATATTATTTTTTACCCGTGATCATAAATACCCATATTTAATTTCATTATTGTCCTCTGTTCGATTTTGGCCCGACCCGGCTCGACCGAACCCGAAACCAAGCTCCATATTGCCCCCTCATGACTGCAATATCCCACATAATTTTCCTATTTTTTTCCTATTTTAAAAATATCACTTCCTCTCTCTACTTTACAAATATCTATCTATATATAAATATATATATATATATATAATAACACACACTCTCTCTCCCTTTACACCTACACCTACACCCCCTCACTCCCCTCACAGCATACAACCCCCCCAACAGTTGGCCGACTTCCTTTTCCCCCCCTCTCTCTCTCTAATAACTACTCTTATGCTCTCTCTCTTTCTATTAAAACACACCCACACACACAACTCTCTCTCTCACTCAACACACAACACCACCACCACTCCCAGCCAATAGCCGACCACCCTCATTGCCGAACTCCCCACCTCCATGCCCGAGCTCCTCCCTCTCCTCCTCCTTTCCTCATCACCATCATCATCCTCACTCCACCACCATAAACCATCAACACCACCACCACCATGCAAACCACCACTTCCACCAATGCCACCACCTCCACGTTTACTGCGCCTGACCGCCGCCCTCGCCGCCGGGCCTCCGCCACCACCGGTGACCGCTGGCGCAGCACGCGCCAGGCCAGTGCGGCCCCTCCCCCGCGGCCATGCAGCGCAGCAACAGCATGCATCAGCAGCCCGCCGTGCCGTCGCACGGCGCCGCACGGCCGCTGTGGCCGGTCCACCTCGGGCGTGAGCCTCCGGCGAACTCCCCCGGGCCAGCGCCTCTTTCTCCGACGCGACGCATAGGCTATTCGTGCGTTTTGAATGGAATCCCGTCGGCGCACGCGAGTTTTGAACTCGAAAATGGCGCCCCGTCGCAGCAACTTCGTGCGTATTTTTCGGGAGATCCGACCGTTGGATCGGCGAACATTTTCCTTCGTCGCAATCTTGGTATATAGCAATTCACTCCCATCAATTTTCGTCCGTTAATTTTATCGTTTGATACCTCAAAACTGGCCACCAAGTTGACGTTTTAAATTGAACTATTTTTGGACAGTTTTGTGGAGCCGACTTCGTCAGCTCGTAACTTCGCCGTCGCAGCTCCGGTTGGCGCGCTACCAGTTCCTATGCGCAGCTGGTATAACCATCTTCCTGTCTCCTTTAGATTTCGTTTCATTTTAAGCACGTTTGGTTGGTCGAATTCGACGCCAAAGTTGGCCGTCCGAATTCTTTAATTTGCACTTGTTAAATTCCATTTTTGAACCCGGGACTCCGGATTCAATTTCTGACACCACCAGTAGACTCGTGGCGTCGTTCTGGCATGTTTTCATATAAAATTTGCTTAATTTGGAGAACGTGGGCCCTGGCACGCATTTCGGTGCAAAGTGGGTCCCATTTTTCGAGTCAACGGGTCACTTTGAGATCGGCTCATCGGAATCCCATTCCGGATATACCGTTGAGTTCGTATCGTCATTCTAAACTCGTTGACATATAATTTGCAGAGTTTTGAAGACATTTGCTCCGGCACGTATTTCCGTGCAAACCGGATACCAAGTGTCGCGTCAACGTATCATTTTGAGATCGGCACATCGGAATCCTATTTCGGACATACCGTTGGGTTCGTATCATCATTCTGGATTCGTGGACATATAATTTGCTAGGTTTTGTAGACTTCTATCCTGACACGCTTTTCGGTACAAAGTGTGTCCAACGGCGGACATCATTTTGACCCGAAATTACCGTTTTACCCCTGTATCCAAATTGGACTTATGGGTAGGCTATCCTAGCTGATTTGACCGTTCTGGACACGTTGGTGATATTTATTTTATCATCCGACAACATCTGAAGATTTTGCTTATGTATTATCCTTAATTTGTAATTAATTATTTTTTCCAAAAATTGTTACTTTCTGTTTTTGAATTTTTATATATATTTTAATTTCTGTAAAAATCTGGGAAAAATTGTATTTAAATATTATGTTAATTTAGATAATTTATTATAATTTTTCTAGCATTTATTAAGTGCTTTTGGTATTTTATAAAAATAGGAAAACAGAACTCATTTTTAGTATATTTACGTTTGCTGATTTTTAATAAATATTTATGAAGGTTTATAAATTCCAGAAAAATTAGTATAAATTTCTATAATTAACAAGGATCATTTTGGTACTTTATTTTATATATATTTAAGCTTTTTGTCTATCTCAAAAATTGTTGGAACTTAGTGTACAGTTTGTTTTATTTATTAAATAATTACGACTTTCAATATTTTGTGTTATTTTGAGTTATAGGCGTATTGGACCTACCCCGCACTAGTGTAAAGACCCTAGAGAATTAGTTTGGATATAGTGGCACTCCACATTAGACTTTTATGCTAGGTCCCCACTTGACTAGTATCCAGTTAGGAGTCGTGTCACACCACTAGTGATATCTTGATCATAGCTTAGAACTGAGTTTGTATATCACTATTGACAGGATACCAGACATCTATATTTTCGTACTAGTATTCTTGCTTTGCTCGAGGCAAGTACATCTACACACTCATTTACTGTCTTTTAATGCTAGAACATGTATTAACCCTGTTAAAATACTGCTTTCTGAATAACTGCAAGTTAAATCTTCACATGTTACATTAAATTGGTCCCTACCATGCTTATTACAGTTATCATATCTTTACATGTTCCTTACTGGTTCCCCGTACATGTTTTACTATGCTTATATCTGCCCGAGTATTCATATATTTTACTGCTCTCAGTACTTTCACATGTTTTACTGCTATTAGTACCTACCGTGCTTTATACCGATCCCAGTATCTCTCACATGTTTTTGCTGTTCTCGTATCTCTCACATGTTAGAATATGGGTTATGGGAAAACTGATAGTTGAGTACGTGATCATGCCCGCTCTACAGTACCGAGCAAGGTTTCATTTTATATGTTACTGCGCCGTAGGCCTTACTCTCAAAGCTGTATTTGTACGTATGTACATCTATCGTCTTTACACTTATACGGAAGTACATTTCATTATGTGCCCCAGCACATTGACCGATCACATACCTGCTACAGTTTTAAATATTACATATACATCTGTCTTTATGACATATGTATCCTTTTCATGATAGATTATGAGATATACCATGATTCCAGATATGCCATGTTCCATGTGTTACTATGATATTGTGACCCCAGTTGTAACATGAGGCCATGTTTCTAGTATTTCCTGTTTTATAGACTTATCACACCATGTTTCTTGTTGTACATCTCTTTTATTATATGTTCAGTACTTTAGTTGTAGAGGTTGTACTTGCTCCCGTCCTGACAGGATAACGTTGTAGGTTCACTTTTCGAGGATGAAATGCTATGTGTTACATATTATGGCACTGATTTTGAGGACCTGGCCTTTGCTCCAGTAGAGGCCCCAGCGGGGAACCTTGCTTAGTTATCTTTCTTGTGTTTTGGGACTTAGACTTTGTCTGTACTTATATTTGGATACTGGACTTTGTCTCCAGTTAGATACTTTGGTTATGTATTATTAAGTATGTGCTTATTTACCTTCGCTTATAGATGCTGTGTTGTGATGAACTTTAAATATGGTTTTAGAACTGTTAGCTGCTTAGATTCTTTATTGTCTATTCTTAGAACAGCTTACTACGCTTTGACCAAGCGTAGGCTGGACATGGCTCGGCCCGGCCCAATAATTTGGGTAACGGGTCGTGACATGTTTTTATGGCGGCCTATGCAGGTCTCGACTTAAGTTGTTTGGTTACGTTATTGTACCAAGCATGCCTGCAATTAGGATCTAGAACAACTTGTTAACACTAGGAATAACATTTAGAACACCTAGAGGATTTTTAGGATTGCAACATAGGAGAACTCATCACAGCATAGGACCGTTTACTGTATTTAGTATCTTGTTTGAAATTCAGTATGTTACAATTTAGACCAAGTTTGTACCCTTGGGATGACCCCTGAGGATCTCACTCTAATCTTATCTCGAAATCTGTTTTCACGTGTTTCCATTTGCTATTCCTTAATTTGTTGTTGAATTTAATTCCTGATTTTCGTTGTTGACTTTGATCTTGCATCGTGATAAATTTTGTGGATTAAATTGTTATATATCCTGATAAGGTAAACGTCTGCTTTATTTATGGAGTTTAGAATTTATCGCAGCCATATTAGCTGGTATGACAAAAACATAGAGCCTGATTTTGGATATATTATCCTATTCATAGAATTTAGATTTTCTCGCAGCCATACCGGTTGGCGTGGCGAGGATTCTAGATAATATAATTTTAGGGAGTATACCTTAGTTATAACTCTATCGTTTATTGCATCTAAGCTTACTGGTGTGGCAAAAATTCTGGCAACATGATTTCAGGAAGACGTATATGGTTATCAGATCATATCTCAGCTTGGTTCACTTCGTTATGATCGATTGAGCAAGAATAAATTTTTATTATTATTATTTTTCTCCGTCTTGATTAACTCTGTTCTATCTACATCTACAACTAGGATTACAGGTTCTCTAGGACTCTCCAATAGGATTGCTTTTGCGTTATCTTTTGGACATAATTATTTTTGTGTTCCATCTTTCCTATGACTTGACTAAACTCTTCTTCGTTAACCTCTTGGGTAATTCTTCCCGTTATGTATCTCGTTGTCTTTGTACCATTCTTGGAGATATTCCAATAAAATTTCCTGTCTTGCTTGACCTTTAACTTGTTTGGACACTGTTATGGATTGCTTGACCCAGTCTTAGGCCTTGTTACCTTCTATTTCATAGGCGACCGAAATAGCCAAACCTTGTTGACTGATCCTGTAGTATAACTATAAATGTATTGTGTGTTTGTGAAAAATACTTTTCCTAGGGATTGGTTAGATTAAGCTTATAGGACAAGTATGGGTGACTGACTGTAGTAGACTTGAAAACCCTTAAGAACGATTGCATTGATAGTATGACTCGAGATAGGGTATCTAAAGATGGAGAAATGAGATTATATTATTGTGATTACAGAATGAGGATCCGAATCATGTATTTACAAATTGAGGATTAGAATCTTGTGCTTAGAATTTGAGGATTGAGCATTAAATGACTTTGATGACCAAGTGATTATGGGTTATCTATAGCTAATTACATGTGATTAAAGGGTAGAACGATATGTGGATTGATATAGAATAAGTTAGAATGAGTTATCGTACTGCGTACGAGATCGAAAAGATATCAGTTAAAAAGACAAGGAACAAGACAAAGATATATGTACATTGATAATTAATAAATCGGGAGTTTTGAAATCGAGGATTTATATTAAGAGGACTTGTTGAGTAAAAAGAAGAGGCTCTACGCCAAGAATAAGAATTGAAAGTATGATTTCAAGGAGAAGCTGTAAGAAAGGATTGACGACAAATGATGCTAAGGAACTGTGGATTAATAGAATATGGATACTTAGGATACGATAAGAAAATCCAGTATTTACAATTGGGGTTGAAAATATGGTTGATGATTAAGCATTTTAGGCTTATAGACAGGTCCAGAGAATGACCTATATTTTAGGGTATACGTTAATGTTCCATGTTAGTATGAAAGATTCTAAAGGATGTATGACGAAGTTTATGATAGAAGGACTTAGTTGAACCTGAACCAAATAGATTGTAAGGAGAAACAGAAGAAATGATTACAAGGATAACAGATTGAGTATCGTAGCCAGAGCAGCTACATGTTATAGTTTGACCGGTTGGATGATTTTTAATTTCGAGGACGAAATTTTTGTAAGGTGGGTAGGATGTAAGCCCCCTGAATTTCAGGTTTTATTTTTATTTTTCTGAATAAATTATTTTTGATAAATGTTTTATTATTTAATTGTTTAGATCATTAATGTACCTTCCCGTAACTTTGACTTCTGGAGCGTCAGGAATACCAATCTCTGGAAACTTTCTTCACGAGTTTTGAAGTAGACAAAACTATCTTCGTTTTGATATATCCTGTCCCACTTGAACTCGTTCCCTTGTGCTCTTTTTGTATCGTACAACTTCGGGTCAACTTAGACCAATTAATCATTAAATAATTATTCCTACTTTTATTTTTGATCTTCGTTTGCACGTTACCGTGACTTTTAATTTAGGAGCACCAGACCAGTCGTTTTCTCAGAACCAACTTCTCATGAATGATCTACTCGAGACGCTCTTCACCCATGACCTTCGTGTCCCACTCAGACACTCCATTTTGTGCTTCATTTTCTTCGCACAATTTTCGGGTCAATTTAGGCCGATTAATTATCTACCGTGAAACCTGAATTATTTTCCAATTTAATTTCGGGACCCGACAACGATCCAACCTAGTCGACCCAAAGTATGGACGTAGCCCACATGAAGCCTACTACCCACATGACGCTTGTGTCCCATTTATTGGAGTCCCCGTATATTATTTATTTACCCGTGATCATAAATACCCATATTTAATTTCATTATTGTCCCCTGTTCGATTTTGGCCCGACCCGGCTCGACCGAACCCGAACCCAAGCTCCATATTGCCCCCTCATGACTGCCCAAATATCCCACATAATTTTCCTATTTTTTTCTATTTTAAAAATATCACTTCCTCTCTCTATTTTAGAAATATCTATCTATATATAAATATATATATATAATAACACACACTCTCTCTCCCTTTACACCTATACCTACACCCCCTCACTCCGCTCACAGCACACAACCCCCCCAACAGTTGGCCGACTTCCTTTTTCCCCCCTCTCTCCCTCTCTAATAACTACTCTTATGCTCTCTCTCTTTCTATTAAAACACACCCACAACCACAACTCTCTCTCTCACTCAACACACAACACCACCACCACTCCCAGCCAACAGCCGACCCCCCTCATTGCCGAACTCCCCACCTCCATGCCCGAGCTCCTCCCTCTCCTCCTTCCTTCCTCATCACCATCATCATCCTAACTCCACCACCATAAACCATCAATACCACCACCACCATGCAAACCACCACTTCCACCAATGCCACCACCTCCACGTTCACTGCGCCTGACCGCCGCCCTCGCCGCCGGGCCTCCGCCACCACCGGCGACCACCGGTGCAGCACGCGCCAGGCCAATGCGGCCCCTCCCCCACGGACATGCAGCGCAGCAACAGCATGCAGCAGCAGCGGCACGTGCGTGCGCGCGCGCACGGGCCGCCGTTGTGCGCCGCCGTGCCGCCGTACGGCGCCGCACGGCCGCTGTGGCCGGTCCACCTCGGGCGTGAGCCTCCGGCGAACTCCCCCGGGCCAGCGCCTCTTTCTCCGACGCGACGCATAGGCTATTCGTGCGTTTTGAATGGAATCCCGTCGGCGCGTGCGAGTTTTGAACTCGAAAATGGCACCCCGTCGCAGCAACTTCGTACGTGTTTTTCGGGAGATCCGACCGTTGGATCGGCGAACTTTTTGCTCCGTCACAATCTTGGTATATAGCACTTCACTCCCCTCAATTTTCGTCCGTTAATTTTATCGTTTGATACCTCAAAACTGGCCACCAAGTTGACGTTTCAAATTGAACTGTTTTTGGACAGTTTCGTGGAGCCGACTTCGTCAGCACGTAACTTCGCCGTCGCAGCTCCGGTTGGCGCGCTACCAGTTCCTATGCGCAGCTGGTATAACCATCTTCCTGTCTCCTTTAGATTTCGTTTCATTTTAAGCACGTTCGGTTGGTCGAATTCGACGCCAAAGTTGGCCGTCCGAATTCTTTAATTTGCACTTGTTAAATTATATTTTTGAACCTGGGACTCCGGATTCAATTTCTGACACCACCAGTAGACTCGTGGCGTCGTTCTGGCTTGTTTTCATATAAAATTTGCATGATTTGGAGAACGTGGGCCCTGGCACGCATTTCGGTGCAAAGTGGGTCCCATTTTTCGAGTCAACGGGTCACTTTGAGATCGGCTCATCGGAATCCCATTCCGGATATACCGTTGAGTTCGTATCGTCATTCTGAACTCGTTGACATTTAATTTGCTGAGTTTTGAAGACATTTGCTCCGGCACGTATTTCCGTGCAAACCGGATACCAAGTGTCGCGTCAACATATCATTTTGAGATCGGCACATTGGAATCCTATTTCGGACATACCGTTGGGTTCGTATCATCGTTCTGGATTCGTGGACATATAATTTGCTAGGTTTTGTAGACTTCTATCCCGACACGCTTTTCGGTGCAAAGTGTGTCCAAGGGCGGACATCATTTTGACTCGAAATTACCGTTTTACCCCTGTGTCCAAATTGGACTTATGGGTAGGCTATCCTAGCTGATTTGAACGTTTTGGACACGTTGGTGATATTTATTTTATCATCCAAAAACATCTGTAGATTTTGCTTATGTATTATCCTTAATTTGTAATTAATTATTTTTTCCAAAAATTGTTACTTTCTATTTTTGAATTTTTATATATATTTTAATTTCTGTAAAAATATGGGGAAAATTGTATTTAAATATTATGTTAATTTAGATAATTTATTATAATTTTTCTAGCATTTATTAAGTGCGTTTGGTATTTTATAAAAATAGGAAAACAGAACTCATTTTTAGTATATTTATGTTTACTGATTTTTAATAAATAGTTATGAAGGTTTATAAATTCCAGAAAAATTAGTATAAATTTCTATAATTAACAAGGATCATTTTGGTACTTTATTTTATATATATTTAAGCTTTTTGTCTATATCAAAAATTGTTGGAACTTAGTGTACAGTTTGTTTTATTTATTAAATAATTACGACTTTCAATATTTTGTGTTATTTTGAGTTATAGGCGTATTGGACCTCACCCCGCACTAGTGTAAAGACCCTAGAGAATTAGTTTGGATATAGTGGCACTCCACATTAGACTTTTATGCTAGGTCTCCACTTGACTAGTATCCAGTTAGGAGTCGTGTCACACCACTAGTGATATCTTGATCATAGCTTAGAACTGAGTTTGTATATCACTATTGACAGGATACCAGACATCTATATCTTCATACTAGTATTCTTGCTTTGCTCGAGGCAAGTACATCTACACACTCATTTACTGTCTTTTAATGCTAGAACATGTATTAACCCTGTTAAAATACTGCTTTCTGAATAACTGCAAGTTAAATCTTCACATGTTACATTAAATTGGTCCCTACCATGCTTATGACAGTTATCATATCTTTACATGTTCCTTACTGGTTCCCCGTACATGTTTTACTATGCTTATATCTGCCCGAGTATTCACATGTTTTACTGCTCTCAGTACTTTCACATGTTTTACTACTATTAGTACCTACCGTGCTTTATACCGATCCCAGTATCTCTCACATGTTTTTATTGTTCTCGTATCTCTCATATGTTAGAATATGGGTTATGGGGAAACTGATAGTTGAGTACGTGATCATGCCCGCTCTACAGTACCGAGCAAGGTTTCATTTTATATGTTACTGCGCCGTAGGCCTTACTCTCAAAGCTGTATTTGTACGTATGTACATCTATCGCCTTTACACTTGTACGGAAGTATATTTCATTATGTGCCCCAGCACATTGTACATCTATTGACCGATCACGTACCTGCTACAGTTTTAAATATTACATATACATCTGTCTTTATGACATATGTATCCTTGTTATGATAGATTATGAGATATACCATGATTCCAGATATGCCATGTTCTATGTGTTACTATGATATTGTGACCCCAGTTGTAACATGAGGCCATGTTTCTAGTATTTCCTATTTTATAGACTTATCACACCATGTTTCTTGTTGTACATCTCTTTCATTATATGTTCAGTACTTTAGTTGTAGAGATTGTACTTGCTCCCGTCCTGACAGGATAACGTTGTAGGTTCACTTTTCGAGGATGAAATGCTATGTGTTACATATTATGGCACTGATTTTGAGGACCTGGCCTTTGCTCCAGTAGAGGCCCCAGCGGGGAACCTTGCTTAGTTATCTTTCTTGTGTTTTGGGACTTAGACTTTGTCTGTACTTATATTTGGATACTGGACTTTGTCTCCAGTTAGATACTTTGGTTATGTATTATTAAGTATGTGCTTATTTACCTTCGCTTATAGATGCTGTGTTGTGATGAACTTTAAATATGGTTTTAGAACTGTTAGCTGCTTAGATTCTTTATTGTCTATTCTTGGAACAGCTTACTACGCTTTGACCAAGCGTAGGCTGGACATGGCTCGGTCCGGCCCAACAATTTGGGTAACGGGTCGTGACACCCGATGCCAATATTGGAGAAGCTGCAGAATCTCAGGGTACTTATGTTGGTGATGTATACATTTCTGAGAAAGAAGATGATCTACTCTACAAGTGGATTCCCTCAACTACAAAGATTAAAACTTGTATGTCTTGACCAGCTGGAGGAGTGGTGCGTGGAGGCTGACACAATGCCGAAGATTACTCGTGTTCGTATACGTTTTTGTAGGGCACTAAGGGTGGTTCCAGAATTTCAGCATCTTCCCAACCTTTAGGAGCTAGAAATAATGGACCCGCCACAGGAATTCATGGACAGGATCAGTGTGGATGGGGGAAAGGGCCACTATAAGATTCAGAATGTGCAGTCCGTGTCCCTAATAAGATAAGGATGCTTTCATCAAATGAATCCTTCAATTTATTCTATTTTTTTGCTTCTTGTTTATAATGTTATGTAGCAAATTCATTTGCATTGGTTTACTTAGACATCGATCGAAAGAGATTAAATGTATTATCTTGCTTATGTCTGTGTTTATTTTTGTCGAGTCTAGCCCATATTCTACATCTTTGGTGCTTGTTGTGCACAGATGATCTGTGGTTTTATTTATGTTTTCAGCACATTTAAGTTTTTTTGGGTCTCAATTTTAGCTTTTGATTTTTAAAGCAATATTTTTTTCCTTGATGTGCATTTTATGATCTGGATATTACTTTTTAGAGTTTATAAGATTGACATGAACTCTGCATTATACTATAGATTTAAGTAAGAGATTGGTGGCCTGGAATATGAGCCTGGTAAGTACTATAAGTTCAATATAATATAGATGAAAGTAGTAGCTGGGGATATAGTTACTTATATCGCGGAACGTTTTAATCCGTAGCATTGGTTCTGATACAAGTACATAGTACACTAGTTCCCTTTTATATTTTATAGAATATATGTAGATAACTACCTCTATTAGTATGAACATCTCCAAGTCGTAAGCTTTGGAAGTTTCAGTATATTTTTTCACAAGTTTTCCTATTTTTCATATTTTTGTATCTGCCAGTATATAGAATAATATGGCTTCCCAAGGCATAATCTGGTGCAATAGAACTGAATGATGTGTAAATGAATAAATAATTTCATTTAATGAACTATTTTTCTTTCTTCCACTGCAGGCAGGTTGTACAACAACAATTTTATTGTTTGCTTTATATGAATTAAGTTTCATCTGATATGATATTGGGTTGTAATATTTGTACCTCCTTATTGTGTGTTTACTGTATCCATGCAGTAGTTTTATATTTTGATTTTGGTAAATTTTGCAGGCCCAATGTCCATTCTAATAATGAAAAAGTTTGATCACAAAGCGAATGAAAGAGTTTAATCACAAAGCGGTGGGGAATTAGCTATGGGGAAGAAAAAGAACGATAAAAAGATCTAAAGTTATTTTTACATCACTAGGGCATTTTGTCGGAGTTGTAGTCTAGTAAAATTTTATTAAACACAATACGACATTATGGAAGACATTTTAACTTCATTAATCTATGTAGATTTATCTTTATCTATTTTGTGTCTACTTATACTATTGACATTTGTTTACTTTCTTTTATATTATAATCAATTTAGTTTTATAAAATATTTAGAGGGTTAAAAGTTATTTGTCTATATATAAATTCAGATTATAGGTATAGTATGTTAAAGAATCTGGACAATTGGGAGGAAAACATTTCTACCATTCTAATATTGGAACACATTAATTTGAACTATTCCTTATTAGGAACACTTTATTGGTGTTTCAACACTGCCACACATATAATGTGTTCTAAAAATCATCCTTTGGAACTCTTTATTTGGAATGCTTTGTAGGTGTTCCAACACTGGAACACACATAAAGCGTTCCAATAACTGTCCTTTGGAACACTTTTATTCTGTTCCAAGAATTTGGCAGCCCAAAAATATGTACGAAATAAAAGTGTTCCAAACATTTTTTTGGAACTTAATTTCTCCATTCCAAAATAAACATTTTGGTGTAGTGTAATACTAAAATAGGCCTTGAGACATTAGTTTATTATGTGATCGACTTGGGACAAGATCAGACTATTCCATATGACCGGCTATGTATAAGTACAAGTAATAGATCAGGCCAGCCATATATGGAAAGCTAAGCACATGTACAAGTAAGATCTGGCTACATCCTACATGAGGTGAAGGTGAGCTATGTAAAAGTATTTGGGGTTGGATCGTATAATCTACTAATATCTCCCCATCCCCTGACTAGTATAGTGAATCCAACCATGGTATGTTACAACACGGGATTCTCTGAGAAGATAGCTAATACTCTCAGAAATCATTGTCCATACAATTACAAGAATAACAAGAAGGCTAGCACAAGTACAAGAATAACAAGAAGGCTTGCACAAGTACACCAAGATATATAAGGAATAACATTTCATCACAGATCTAAGATATACTAATCCAAGTACCCTCGTGTTAGAAATCAAGTATAATATTACATACTGATATCAAAGTAGTCATCAAGATAACGAAAACTATTACAGAATGTACTCGCCAGTGGTCCTGAGCAACGAGTGTGGATCAATGTCCAAATTAGAGTCACAAAGACCTAAATATAAAATACATGTCAAGGTGTTTCGGTGTGACAAAATTTGATATCTGAATTGAAATATGATTTCTAGGTCAATTCTAGATCATGGAGGTCAAAGTAGGTCAATTTGCCTAAAATATTGACTTTTAGGGTCAAACTAGTCAACACTAGTCAAAACTAGGTCATACCTAGGTTTCTAGGTCCATACTTCATAGGAAAAGGGATACTAGGTACCCTACAAGCATATGGACTATCATGGTCCAATACCTTAACATTACCCTTTACCTTAGGATACTATATGGGTACATCAATATCCCTACATACATATACCCTATATATAAATATACCCATTACTCTATATCTTAACACCAAGATACCCTACCCTAGTCATTTTATTTTAAAAATATATATTTATATATGTATGTGTTACAAGGTATTACCCCCACCCTTACTATATATATACACATGTCCATTACCTATGATTACCTAAGCTAATTACCTATACATTACCTACATCACGTAGGTATTCATATGCCTAGGTGATACACCTATTATCTAGGCATACCCACAAATATCATAACCATATCCATCTATCCATATCTTATTACCTACACTCAAAACTCCTAGCACACCGACCACACTATAAGCCTCTATCCATAGGTATGCTCATTCCGTACACTCACTGCCCTTATCAAAACTCATACACCTAACCATTGCCTACACATACGCGTACTGCTGCTAGTTACCCCCTTTCCTGCTGGTGCAACTGCCCAAGGCAGCTACAGCTGCTACTGCTAGTATGCACTAGCCTGCAGCAAGCTTATTGTTGTTGTTGTTGTGCACCTAGGTGCCCTGTTGCTGATCCTATGTAGTGCTCCAAACAAAACTAGCAGCAACCTGTTATTTCTTCTAGGCATCTAGATATTGCAGCTTATATGCAATTTCCTATTAGTTGCTTCCATTGCTCTTACTGCTAATGCACTTCTAAAGCAGTACATACTGCTATGCGGTACATGGGTGCACAAAGTTTCCTTTCCCTTCATATATCCATTTGCTGTGTGCCTGGACAAGCAATGTTGCCCACAACTGCCTCTTCATATGCATACACTACCTTACACCCCAAACTATCACACACATCCCTCTTAAGCCTATAGGCATTACCCTATATGCACACTGTCACATAGGGCAAGTGGCAGTCCCACACACACACACACACACTAGTTATATGTAATATACACACACAACAACATGTGTGTATGCACACACACCGACACATGTCATATAGACACACACACACACATGTAAATTACATACATCTATACACACATATACTCTCCTATGAATGTTTGTGCATACGCACACATCACACATGCAAATAGTAAAACACTTGGTGTGCACCACGCTAGTATCTTATCGATACTCCAATACATTCGTTATACGCCTAAGATACCTATACCAAACGTTTTCCCAATCTAACCAAAACACATGAGCATGCCTTAAATAATAATTATAGACTTATTAGAGTAGTGTCTTGCTAGTGTAATGTGTCATGTGGAATGTAGCATATGTATCACAAGTGTCGGAGGTAAAAACTTCCAAATTGACTCCGTGTCTTAGAATATCAAGACACAACCTACACGTATCCATTTGTGAACTTGTATCTAACTACACACAACGATTACAAGTCCATTTAGACAATCAAACCAAATGACAAACACTTGGTGCACTATTCTCGAATTTTCCCAAAAGTGGCATAAGAACTCTATTTGAATTCTACAAAAAGGGTTATCAGAGCCTAGTTCATCCTCTAATAGATACCCCTAGTCCATGGTTGGTTTTCTAATGGTCAAATGCATTTATTAGAGTCTAGAAATAGGAAGAAATTAGATGTATACCAATTAGAAAATGGATTCCTAATGCAAAGCCCGATGGACACGGTTTTGACACAAGCTCCTAATCGAAGCTCGCTCTCCTTTTGCTCCTTGCCTCTAAAGCTTCTAGAGTCGTTGGATGAAGAGTAAGGAATGATTTGGAATGAACCGATGGAGATTTGATGGGGAAATGGAAGGATTTTGGGGAATAACACCAAGCTTTAGAAAATGTGCAAAATGAATAATAAAAAGAGTTCTCTCTCTCTCTCTCTCATACTAGGGCTGGCCACATCAAAGCGCTCTCCATGTCAACATGAAGTGGCTATAATGCCCTCCTATGTTGTCATGATAGCTTGGTTAATCCAAGGAAGCTTCTAATCTAACTTGGTGATTACTCTAATTTATATTCATAACATAGAAGGACTTAAATGAGTCTAAATAAGGCTAGCCTAATTTGTTGGTCCAAGTGTCATAGCAAGTCCAAATGGGTTCAATAATCAAGGGTCCAATAAGTAGACTAGTCCACTCATTAATATAACCATCACTATAATTAATTATTAAATATACACAATATATCAATAATGTAAAAATGATAAAAATAACCCTATCTAGGATTATGGTACAGACAAATCTATCCTCCATAAAAATAATTTTGTCTTCGAAATTAACAAGACAAAACTAGCACATGAATGCAAAAGAAGAACCATACTTCAAGGCTCAAAGATATAATGGTATCGCTCGTGCATGTTGTCCTCTATATCCCAAGTTGACTCACCCGGAGAGTGATGCCTCCATGTGACGTAAACCAAGGGGATAACCTGGTTCCGAAGTACCTTCTTCTGACGATCCAGAATCTCTACTGGCTACTCAGGATAGCTGAGAGTCGGTGCCACCTCTATCTCGGAGTGGTCCAATATGCGACTAGGATCTGTAACGTACCATCTCAGCTGTAACATGTTGTGCATTTCTTCTAATGTAGGCGGCAAGTCTAGTCGATAGGCCACTGCACCGACCGTCTCAAGAATGGTAAAAGGCTCGACGAATCATGGACTAAGCTTCCCGCTTCTGTCATGACCCGCATCCTGATTAGGGGCACGAGCACGTGGTTACGTCCAGCCTACGCTGCAGAATCGGCGGTAGAACGCTGTATAGGTCGTCTACAAAAACTACACTAAACAGTATAAAGGTACCTGTACAGTATATACACTCCGAATGGAGGTGACATAGCAAATAAAGTCTCAATCACAAGATAAAACTAAGGTAGATAGCACGGAAAGAAAATATAATAGATAAAAAAAATAGGAAATAAGTTCAAGATCCAACACATGCCCAGAGATATATACAACATCACAGGGTCCCAAAATATAATATAGAATACCATAGTCTAAAAGTACTAGCTGGATGGCAGTCCAGGCAAACCTAACTAAGCTATACTACTCTGGGAGTGCAAAGTCTAGTGGCTCAACTAACAGGCCACAATCCTGGCCTAAGTCTCCATCTGTCTCGACCCCATAGAAGGTCGAGCAGTCTGCCTCAGAAACATCCGTAATATATCAACGATATCCTGTCAGGAAAATGAGTAAGTGTAAGCCCCCTGAATTTTTGAAATATATTTTTTGAATTTTTTAAATGAATTATTTTCGATAATTTATTTTGATTTAGTTAATTTTGATCATTGAATGCTCTTTACCGTGACTTGCATTTCTAGAGCATCAGGGATGCCAGTCTCTGGAAACTTTCTTCTTGAAGTTTGTAGTAGACGAGATTATCTTCATGTTGATATATTGTGTCCCACTCGAACTTGTTCCCTTGTGCTCCATTTGCTTCGTGCAACTTTGGGTTATTTTAGACCATTTGATCATTAAATAATTATTAATTGATTTTCCTACTTTTATCTTTGATCATCATATGCATGTTACCGTGACTTTTAATTTAAGAGCACAAGGCTAGTCATTTTCTTGAAACCAACTTGTCATGTATGATCTACTCGAAACACTCTTCACCCATGACCTTCGTGTCCCACTCAGACACACCATCCTATGCTTCATTTGCTTCACACAACTTTTCTGATACGTGACCCAATTTTAATTCGTCCCACGGTGTCACATTTATTTTCAACTTGAATTGTGGATACCCTGTCGACCCAAACCTGTCAACCCCAAATATTGATATGGCCCACATTGAGCCTACTACCCGTATGACACTTGTGTCCCACTTATTTTAGTCCCCATATGTTACTTATTTATCCATGATCATAAACACTTATTTAAATTCAATTATTGTACTATGTCTGATTTTGACCTGACCCGGCTCAACCGAACCCAAGCCAAGCTTCATGTTACCCCCTCATGGACACCTACGCCCTAATTCTCCTACAAAATGTTAAATACCTAGTCTATCCTTTTTTTAATATTTAATAGACAAACCCTTGATTAAAATCCCTAGAGAATGATTAAATCCCCATTTAAATCCTAGCCTTCCATTCTACGACACACCATCATCACCACACAACTTTTCCTACACTCGCTCCCAAACTTCGCCCCCTATGGCCGGCCCTAATTCTCACAAATAATTCTTTCCCCTCTCATTTTTTCAACAGCACACACACTCATACTCTCTCTCTCTTTCTCTTTCATTAATACACCTCTCTAAACTCTCATTTAAATCACAGCAGCTCCCCATGCTTGGCTGAGCTTTCCTCTACCATTCAGCCGACCCCCCTTCCTCCCATGGATGAGCCCCTCCCTTTCTCCTCCTCCTCTTCAAAATTCTCAACATCAACACCACAACCACTCCATCACTACACCATCATCATCATCCTTCTTAACTTCCATCTCTCCACCACCATCACCATGCACCACCTCCACAGTCGGGCTTGCGCCACCCCACGCCGCCATACCTCGCTGTCCCCTCTGGCTGTGCAACCGCCGTGTCTTGTCTGCGCCAGCAGCAAGCAGCGTCCTAAAAGCAGCAACGCGAGCAGCTGGCAGCAGCAGCGTGCGCACAGCCGAGCGCGCGCACAGGCGGCAGCGCGCCGTCGCAGCCGTCGCCGTTGCCGACGAGCCCCCCTTGGCCGTGCGTACTCCAGACAGGCCCCCATGGCCATCATCTTCTTCCCCGACGTGCCAAATAGCCGATTCGTGCGCTTGGCATGGGTTCCCATCGTGACGCGCTCGGAGTGGATCCGGAAGTGGCGTTCTATCGCAGCAACTTCACGCACATTTTTCAAGAAATCCGACCGTTGGATCGACAATTTCTTTGCTCTGTCTCAATCTCGGTATATCGCTCTTCACTTTCCTTAATTTTTGTCCGTTAATTTTGTCGTTTGATACATCAAAATCGGCCACAAAGTTAACGTTTTAAATTGTGTAAATTTTGGACAGTTTTGTGGAGCCAACTTCGTCGGTTCATAACTCCACCATCGCAGCTCCGTCTGGTGTGCTACCAATACCTGTGCATAGCTATTATAATCCTCTTCCTATCCCTTAAGTTTTGTTTCATTGTGAGCACATTTGGTTGGTTGAATTCGACACCAAAGTTGGTCGTCCGAATTCGTAATTTCCAAGTTATAAAATTTCATTTTTGAACCCGGAACTCCAAATTCAATTTTTGACACCACCAGTAGACTCGTGACGTCATTCTGGCACGTTTTCATAGAAAGTTTGTTAGATTTGGAGGACGTGGGCTCTGGCACGCGTTTTGGTACAAAGCGGATCCCACAGTCCGGGTCAATAGGACTTTTTGACGCCGGCTCAACGAAATCCAATTCTGAATATACCGTTGGGTTCGTATCGTCATTCTGGATTCGTGGACATATAATTTGTTAGGTTTAGTAGACTAGTATTTTTGTACGTTTTTCGGTGCAAAGTGGGTCCGACACGGATACTATTTTGACCCAAAATTATCTTTTTGCCCCTGTGTCCAAATTGGACTTATGGGTAGGCTATCCTAGCTAATTCGACCATTCTGGACATGTTGGTGATGGTTGTTTCACTATCCGACAATATCTGTAGGTTTTTACCCTATTTTTATAATCTTTCTCCTTTTGTGGTATTTTGAGATCCATTGATTCCAGTAATTTGACAACCACTGAAATTGAATGTGTTGACTTTGTTTGACCATGGTTGACTACTTTGACTGAACGTCGAAGTAGAGTCAACACTTGACCTAGGTTAGACTAGTTTTGACCTTGGTTGACCACAGTTGACTATTTGACCAAAAGTCAACCGGAAGTCAACCATAGCCTAAAATTAACTAGAACTTGACCGAAGTTGACCAGTTGACCCAAAGTCAACTGTTAGTCAACGTTAGTCATGTTTGACCTAGAGTTGACCAGTTGACCAAAAGTCAACTATAAGTCAACTATTGATTTAGATTGACCTAGTTTGACTTGCTTTGACCTAGTTTAACTTAGTATGACTTAATTTTACTTCCAAACCCTTATATTGATACAGTATTCCACCTATAGGTCCTCGAGGCACTGTTCTTGGACTTAGTTGACATATTCCACCAGATCTCAGGCGAGTACATTCTCTGATAATATTTCTGTTTTATGATATCATCTATGTTTCTTGTATTTAGTGTAGATATCCTTGTTCTCTTGACACATTGTTTATACAGATTGGTATTTCTTTGGATCCCGTCATAAGATGTTATTCCTCGCTTTCCTTGGTATTTCTTATGCAAGTCTTTCTTGTTCCTTCTGCATTGTATAGACACGATTCCTGCGAAGGATAGCTACCCTCTTAGAGAATCGTGCATCATGATGTGTCATGGTTGGATCCACTATACTAGTCGGAGGAACGGGGAGTACTGGTGTAGATATGAGGTCAAGCCTATTGTGCGTCTTGTGCACCTATTGATTATGAGTGTTGACCATACACCCCATGTATGGTTAGCCAGGCCTGTTACTATTGTGCAATGTCCCAAGCCGGCCACATATTGTAGCTAGTGCTCACACACCTAGATAGATGATTCTTGATTTTTGTATATGCCATGATCAGTTTTACTTGCCTTGTTCTTGTAATGCCTGTGTTCGTATTACGTATTTGGAATATGTATACGTATTTTATCTTGTATTTGCATATCTCCTTGGTTTGGTTTGGCTTGGTCTCCTTGGGGTTGGTTTGGTTCGGCTAGGCTTGATTGCCTTGGTTCATCAAGAACCAAGGGGTGAACCTCCTACCTACCACCACCACTACCATTTATTAACCCACTTCCTTCTCTCTCTTCATTACTCTCCTTCTTCCCTCCATTAATTTTTCGCCTACCAGAGAGAGGGAGAGAGAGATCTAGGCAAGTACAACTTGCTTCATGGAGGAACTCCAATTTTATTGCTTCATTCTCTTCCTTACAGCATTCTAACTTACTTTAGAACTTAGCATTTTCACTTTCCATGGCTAGATTCTTGTAGATCTAAGTTTACATTATTTTCAGATTTCTTGGGTTTTGATCTACCTAATCTTGTTATTTTCGAGTTTTAATGGTTCCATGTTGTAGAAAATTTTGTTCTACCCTATTTTGAACTATAGAAGTTCGAATTTGGGCTCCGGATGATAGAGTTATGCAGCTTGGAAGCCATGGCTTATGGTGTACTTCTTCTCAGAAATTTTGGAGAAGAAGCACAGTCCCGAGCCGCATAGTAGCACTTGACCGCATGAACATTCATGCGGCAAGTCAGTTCCAACCGCATGCACTATTGTCTTGACTTGACCGCATGACAAGTTCATGCGGCAAGTATCCCTTCTAGCCGCATGAAGTCCTTCTTACTTAACCGCATGACTGAGCTTCCCAGTCCAGCTGCATGGGACTCCGTCCACTCTGAGCCGCATGAACTCACCGCTCGCGAGCCGCGTAGACCGCAGTCTTCCAGCCGCATGGGTTTGCTTCTCTTGACCGCATAAGTCATTGCTTTCCCGCAGTTGTATGGGTTGCTCCTCTCCGGCCGCCTGTACCTGATTGGTCAGCCAGCCGCATGGACCCATCCCCCGTCAGCCGTATGAGTTTCCTATCCTCCTGACCGCATATGTCTTGCCTTTCTCAGCCGTATGACTGATTGATCCCCGAGCCGCATAGGCCCTGATTCCCTGCAGCCGCATGAGACCCCTCCCTTCCTGATCGTATAAGATCCCGCAGCCACATGCGCAGCGCGCCCGCACTGCCTTGAGACCGATCTATTCGAGCCGTATGAACTCAGATTTTGGGCCGCATAAACCCATATCAATGCAGCCGCATGGGCTGTTCTCTTTCCAGCCGCATGAGATTATTCCTGGCCGCATATGCCTTAGCCGCATGGCTCCCCTGTGGCCCTATGTATTGATATTTTATTAGATATTTTACGCCTTTTGTCCTGAACTTGATAAATTATGATTTGATTGATATGATTGAAATGATAATTGTACATGACCTGATAGTGGCCCGTCGCGGCGCACTCCTGAACAGTAAACTGGATATGATAACCTGACATGATTTTCTTGATAAGTTGTTGCGATGACTACCTGACATGACATGACCTGTATAATTAAATTGGACACCGTGGGCGATTGTGCTTGTACAAATAATCCAGTCCTGTCTTGTATCATGTCTAGAAGGGGACTCCTGAGTACCACTGTTAGGAGTACCTACTGAAATAGACTAAGGCTAAATAACTAGATTAATACATTAGTCATAAAGAGATCTTTTAGCTACAGGCAATCCCGTTACCTGGGCACGCCTTGGGATCTGTAGCCTGCCGTCGAGTAGGGCACATTTTCAGCACACTGTCATGTGTTGCACCCTTCAAGCTACCTAAGGGTATATTCATTTTCTGGACGATGTACCCACCTGAATTCAACCCTAATCTTTCAACCCGGGTAACCTGGATGGTCTGCAGGGCTTGTGGCTGTGGAATAATCTCACTACATCTTGTTAGTAATTAGGCTTGTGACAACCCTAGTTAGTTAAAGTATTATGCCATAATTCTTGCTTGGCCGTGAAATAATTGGATGGAGTCTAACCAGTCTAGTCTTTCCCTGATCCTGATTACTGCATGACCAGAATCCTTGTATTTATTTTACCGATAAATGGTGAGAATTCCAAGTTCTGTTCAGACGAAGGGTTACAACCCCGGTCCTTGTTTGGTTTACGGGTTGTAACCTGGTTATCTGAATAGCTCCATGGTTATCTCATCGTATATCATCCTGATGTATTTTTTTTATTTCCGGTTCTTATTTTATTTATACTCTTGTGCTGATTGCTGGTTTTAGTTCCTAAGTGAAGCCTCCTTTGTGGCACTTGCTCTTCCTGGGGTCTGATCCAGCTGGTTTTGTGTGGCCAGATTTCGGAGCAGCTCCAGAGGATCTACCGACCTTCCAGCCAGATGGTGGCCACTAGACGGAACCCTGGCAATAAGTGGGTTTATTTTGATCTCCCACTTTATTGTAAAATATTCTTTTGAGACGTTTAGCCGACGAGCACCTGTTTAGCTCGATTAC
The DNA here is from genome assembly GCA_029216955.1 of Iris pallida. Classification (NCBI taxonomy): domain Eukaryota; kingdom Viridiplantae; phylum Streptophyta; class Magnoliopsida; order Asparagales; family Iridaceae; genus Iris; species Iris pallida. The sequence goes on along the minus strand of JANAVB010011398.1, from coordinate 5,812,465 downwards.
AATTACTTACTGTCTGCCTACGGGCTGTAACATGATTAACAGATCCTAGGGTTGATCATGTATGACTAAACTCTTGCTAGTCCTGATATTTTGTAACGACTAGCTTCATGATCAACTGAATATGTACTGTTTGGGACGCCATACTATTGTATATTTAATGATCATACATCTTGTAACATTTACTTACTTGCTTGTGATTGAGACAATAGGCTTGTTCATGACCTTAAGAGACTGCTGGCTTGTAGTAAACCCTCATGTATCTAGACAGCCGTGACCGTATAGCGAGATGGAATCCATTTCATATACGTAGCTGGCTATGTCTGCCCCCGCTCTCCAATATTCTGATTCTGGGGCGTGACAGTTCTAGCTCTAGATTTATAGCTTACCTTGCCATGATACTCACATGTACATTTCATAAGTTCTTGTATATTCACTCTATTTACTACTACATTATTAGACTTCATGATGTTGCTAGCTGAGGTGGATCTCACTATTTTTCACCGTGAGTTGTCTCTCAGGAGTTCTAGGCCTGGTAGTTATTTAGTTTATTATTGTTCCTTCTGTTTTATTCTTGTCTCATATGATCCTTGTAGATTACAGTTATTCTAGTGATATTGTTATTATTCTTGTCTCATCTTCCTTAGTTTTTATGATGTGATGCGAGTACATTTCTAGTTATGGATCTTTAGATGTTGTAGTTAGTATCGGGTACTTGATAGCGCTCTACCGCCGATACTGCGGCGTAGGCTGGGCGTTGCCCACGTATTCGTACCCGTATATCTGGGTGCGGGTCGTGACACGTTTTTGTGGTGGCCCATGCTGGTCAGTCTTTGCAGTTAATGCGAAGTCGTAGTGGTACTTCAGCTTATCAGTACTACTACGAGCCTGCCCTAGGATTAAGGTTGAGTAATGGAATATTTTAGGATTTTGGTATTCAGTCACATATTAGGAACTCTTGGTGGATTCCAGAAATGGCCCTGGGAATCTTATTCGAAAGCTTTAAAATCTTTTCCCACTTGTTTCTATTCGTCTCAATTTTTGAAATATTTGTCCGTATCAAACTTTATATTTTTTCTTCGGATGAGTTGTGGATCCCAGAGTGAAGGTATAAGTTGAACTTATATATCTTCTAGGTTGAGACGAGAATATGATTTGCCAGTCTTATATCAGGTTGAGATTGTTTTAGATTATATTCCAGAACTTTCAATCTTGACCTAGATAGTACCTTTGGGACTTCTCATGAGAACTTTTCCTAAATCCTGTCTCGGAATCTGTTTTTGCTAGTTTTCATTTACTTATCCTCGATTCGTTGTTGAATTTTGAATCTTGATGTTCATTCGTTGTTGACTTTGATGTTGTATCAAAAATCAGTTTTTATAAATTGAGTTAAGATATTCTGATAAACATATTCGATGAGAACGATAAATGTCTACTTTATTTATGAAGTTTAGAATTTATCGCAGTCATACTAGCTAGCACGACAGAGACGTGGAGCCTGATGTTGGTTATACTATCCTAGTTATAGAATTTAGATTTTCTTGCAGCCATACCGGTTGGCGTGGTAAGAATTCCAGATAACATGATTTAGAGTGTATACCTTAGTTATGGACTATATCATTTATTGCAGTTATGTTTACTGGCGTGGCAAAAATTCTGGCAACGTAATTTCAGAAAGACGTATATGGTTATCAGACTGTATCTTAAATCGGATCACTTCGTTATGACCGGATGAGCAAGAACAAATTTTTGTCATTATTCTTCCCCGTCTTGGTTAACTCTGTCTATCTACAGCCTAACTAGGATTTTCTCGACATGATTATTTTGTGTTCCATCTTTCATATGATTTGACTAAACTCTTCTTCACTAGCCTCTTGGGTAATTCTTCTTGTCCTTCCCGGTAATAGTTGAAAGTGCCTTATGGATTGATTCAAGGAAAGTTTGAAAAGTAATTTATCCTTGTATTACGGAATCGAGAGTTTGCATCCAGAGAAATACTGGCGAGGTATGACTTCGGGTAACGACATCATGGTTAAATATGTTTCTCGTATTCTACTTGGACCACTCCCTAAGCATTTTGACTAACATCTTCTCCTTTATTTTGAAAAAATTGTTTGGAAATATTTTACGGATTTGGCCATGTTAAGTTCAGGAACCTATATTATCTGGCGTGGTAGCTGTGCACTGCAGCCATCCGTCGTATTATGGAACAAGGAAGTTAATCACAGCCAGATGCACACTAGCGCAATAGTAACTTCATGTGACATAATTACGGAGGTATATGGTTCTTCAGTTTTACTTTGAATACGTCATATGCATCTCGTTTGGCCTCGTACTATTATTGGAAATATTTCGACAATCTTTCCTGTTTTGCTTGACCCTTACCTTGTCTGAATATTGATATGGATTGCTAAACCCAGTCTTAGGCCCATGTTACCTTATATTTCGATGATTGGATAGCCAGACCTTGTTAACAGATTCTGTAGTGTAACTATAATATGTTATTATGTGTGATTGTGATGAGTATATTTTCTTGGAGATTTATTGGGTTAAGCTTATAGGACAGATATGAGTTATTGACTATAGTGGACTTAGAAACCATTAATAATGATTAGTTTGATAGTATAGATTGATTTTAAGGTATCTAGAAGGAGTAATGAAATATTATATTTTGTGACTACGGATTAAGGACTAGAATCTTGTGCTTAGGTTCGAGGGTTGAGCATTGTAGGACTTTAATGACCAAGTAATTATTGGTTATCTACAAGCTATTTACTTATGATTGGAGGATAGATCGATATGTAGAATGGAATAGAAGGAGATAACATTACGTGCAAGATCGGAAGATAGCAGGAACAAAACATGGACATATGTACATAGGTAATAAAATAATTCGGTAAATGAATTAAGAGTTTGAATTTGAGGGTATATATTCAGGAGTTCTTGAGTAAAAAGAGAGAAGCCTCAATACCAAGAATAGGTTTTGAATGTATAATTTCATGGAGCTTTTGATTAATAGAATAAAGGTACTTAGGACGGGATAAGCAAACAAACAAATTGCTATTGAGATTAGAATTTTGGTTGATGGTCAATCATTGTTGATATATATATACGTATCTCGAGGATGACCTATGTTTTAGAGTATATGTAAAGGTTCTTATTGATATGAAGATTCTAAGGGGTAAAATAGACATAGTTTTTATGGAAGAAGCTTGTTAAACCTGAACCAAAATACCTGTAGAGAGAAACAATATAGATGATCACAAGGGTAGCATATTGAGTACTATAGCCATACCAGTTGCATATTTTAGCTTGACCTATTGGATGATTTTAATTTCGAGGACGAAATTTTTATAAGGTGGGTAGGATGTAAGTCCCCTGAATTTTCGGGATTTATTTTTTAAATTTTTAAATGAATTATTTTCGATAATTCATTTTGATTTAATTAATTTTGATCTTTGAATGCTCTTTACCGTGACCTTGATTTCTAGAGCATCAGGGATGCCAGTCTCTGGAAACTTTCTTCTTGAAGTTTGTAGTAGACGAGATTATCTTCATGTTAATATATCGTGTCCCACTCGAACTTGTTCCCTTGTGCTTCATTTGCTTCGTGCAACTTCGGATCAATTTAGATCATTTGATCATTAAATAATTATTAATTGATTTTCCCAGTTTTATCTTTGATCATCATATGCACGTTACCGTGAATTTTAATTTAGGAGCATAAGGCTTGTCATTTTCTTGAAACCAACTTGTCAAGCATGATCTACTCGAGATACTCTTCACCCATGACCTTCGTGTCCCACTCAGACACACCATCTTGTGCTTCATTTTCTTCACACAACTTTTCTGACACGTGACCCGATTTTAATTTGTCCCACGGTGTCACATTTATTTCCAACTTGAATTGTGGATACCCTGTTGACCTAAATCTGTCAATCCTAAATAAGGACATGGCCCACATTGAGCCTACTACCCACAAGACACTTGTATCCCATTTATTTTATTTGCCACATGTTACTTATTTATCCATGATCATAAACACTTATTTAAATTCAATTATTGCACTATGTCCGATTTTGACCTGACCTGGCTCAACCGAACCTAACACAAGCTTCATGTTACCCCCTCATGGATACCCACGCCCTAATTCTCCTACAAAATGTTAAATACCTAGTCTACCCATTTTTTTAATATTTAATAGACAAACCCTTGATTAAAATCCCTAGAAAATGATTAAATCCATATTTAAATCCTAGCCTTCCATTCTACTACACACCATCATCACCCCCACAATTTTTTCTACACTCACTTCTAAACTCCGCCCCCTATGGTCGGCCCTAATTCTCACAAATAATTCTTTCCCCTCTCATTTTCTCAACAGCACACACTCATACTCTCTCTCTTTCTCTTCCATTAATACACCTCTCTCTCTCTCTCCAACTCTCATTTAAATCACAGCAGCTCCCCATGCTTGGCCGAGCTTTCCTCCACCATTCAGTCGACCCATACTTCCTCCCATGGCAGAGCCCCCCCCTTTTTCCTCCTCCTCTTCAACATTCTCAACATCAACACCACAACCACTCCATCACTACACCATTATCATCATCCTCCTTAACTCCCACCTCTCCACCACCATCACCATGCATGTACCACCTCCACCGTCGGGCTTGCGCCACCCCGTGCCGCCATACCTAGCCGTGCCCCCTGGCTGTGCCGCCACCGTGCCATGCCTGCGCCAGCAGCAAGCAGCGCCGCAACAGCAGCAACGCAAGCAGCAGGCAGCAGCAGTGTGTGCACAGCCGCGTGCCGCTGCGACCGTCGCCGTCGCCAGCTAGCCCCCCTTGGCTGGGAGCACCCCCGGTTAGGCCCCCATGGCCACCGTCTTCTTCCCCGACGTACCAAAGAGCCGATTCGTGCGCTTGGCACGGGTTCCCGTCGTGATGCGCTCGAAATGGATCTGGAAATAGAGTTCCGTCGCAGCAACTTCGTACACATTTTTTGAGAAATCCAACCGTTGGATCGGCGATTTCTTTACTCCGTCTCAATCTCAGTATATAGCTCTTCACTCCCCTCAATTCTCGTCCGTTAATTTTGTCGTTTGATACATAAAAATCGGCCACAAAGTTGACGTTTTAAATTGTATAAATTTTGGACAGTTTTTTGGAGCCAACTTCGTCGGTTCGTAACTCCGCCTCACAGCTCTGTCTGGCATGCTACCAGTTCATGTGCACAACTGGTATAACCCTCTTCCTACCCCTTAAGTTTCATTTCATTGTGAGCACGTTTGGTTGGTTGAATTCGACGTCAAAGTTGGTCGTCCGAATTCGTAATTTCCAAGTTATAAAATTCCATTTTTGAACTCGAGACTCTGAATTCAATTTCTGACACCACAAGTAGACTCATGGCATCGTTCTGGCATGTTTTCATATAAAGTTTGTTAGATTTAGAGGATGTGGGCCCTGACACGCATTTCGGTGCAAAGCGGGCCCCACAGTCAGGATAACGAGAATTTTTCACGCCGGCTCAACGAAATCCAATTCTGAATATACCGTTGGGTTCGTATCAACATTCTGGATTCATGGACATATAATTTGTTAGGCTTAGTAGACTAGTATTCTTGCATGTTTTTTGGTACAAAGTGGGTCCGACATGGACACTATTTTGACCCGAAATTATCTTTTTGCCCCTGTGTCCAAATTGGACTTATGGATAGGCTATCCTAACTAATTCGACCAATCTGGACACGTTGGTGATGGTTGTTTCATAATCCGACAACATATGTAGGTTTTTATCCTATTATTATAATCTTTCTCCTTTTGTGGTATTTTGAGATCCATCGATTCCAGTGATTTCACAACCACTGAAATTGAATGTGTTGACTCTGTAGATGTTTATAGAGACTAGCTTTGACCCTGTTTGACCATGGTTGACTACTTTGACTGAACGTCGAAGTAGAGTCAACACTTGACCTAGGTTATACTAGTTTTGACCTTGGTTGACCACAGTTGATTATTTGACCAAAAGTCAACCGGAAGTCAACCGTAGCCTAAAATTGACTAGAACTGGACCGAAGTTGACGAGTTGACCCAAAGTCAACTATTAGTCAACATTAGTCAAGTTTGACCTAGAGTTGACCAGTTGACAAAAAGTCAACTGTAAGTCAACCATTGATTTAGATTGACCTAGTTTAACTTGTTTGACCTAGTTTGACTTAGTATGACTTGATTTTACTTCCAAACCCTTATATTGATACAGTATTCCACCTATAGGTCCTCGAGGCACTGTTCTTGGACTCAGTTGACATATTCCACCAGATCTCAGGCAAGTATATTCTCTTATAGTATTTCTATTTTATGATATCGTCTATGTTTCTTGTATTTAGTGTAGATATCCTTGTTCTCTTGACACATTGTTCACACGGATTGGTATTTCTCTGGATCCCGTTATGAGATGTTATTCCTCGCTTTCCTTGGTATATCTTATACAAGTCTTTCTTGTTCCTTGTGCATTGTATAGACACGATTCCTGCGAAAGCTAGCTACCCTCTCAGAGAATCGCGCGTCATAATGTGTCATGGATGGATCCACTGTACTAGTCGAGGGAACGGGGAGTATTGGTGTAGATATGTGGTTAAGCCTATTGTGTGTCTTGTACACCTATTGATTGCGAGTGTTGATCATACACCCCACGTGTGGTTAGCCAGGCCTGTTACTATTGTGCAATGTCCCAAGTCGGCCACATATTGTAGCTAGTGCTCACACATCTAGATAGATAATTCTTGATTCTTGTACATGCCATGATCAATTTTACTTACCTTGTTCTAGCTCTAGATTTACCGCTTACCTTGCCATGATACTCACATGTACATTTCATGATTTCTTGTATATTTACTCTATTTACTGCTACATTTTCAATATCGTCTAATTAGAATTGTTATTTGAGATTTGTGCTCGTTCCATCCTGACTGGATATGTTGACAAAACTTTAGGAGTTGTTATGCCATTATTGGACTTCATGATGTTGCTAGCTGAGGTGGATCTCACTATTCTTCACCGTGAGTTGTCTCTCAGGAGTTCTAGGCCTTGTAGTTATTTAGATTATTATTGTTCCTTCTGTTTTATTCTTGTCACTTATGATCCTTGTAGATTCTAGTTATTCTAGTATATTGTTATTATTCTTGTCTCATCTTCCTTAGTTTTTGTGATGTGATGCGAGTACATTTCTAGTTATGGATCTTTAGATGTTGTAGTTAGTATCGGGTACTTGACAGCGCTCTACCACCGATACTGCAGTGTAGGCTGGACGTGGCCCACGTATTCGTACCCGTATATCCGGGTGCGGTTCGTGACAGCAAGTACAAACACTAACAGCAGTTCCATATGAATTGACAAATTTTATAAGAGACAATATAATGAAATACAAGACGAAGATATGGGATGACTTGGGAGCCATTCGAAGGCCGAGCTACAACCCGTAAACCAAACAAGGACCGGGGTTGTAACCTTTCTCCCGAACATAACCTAGCCTCCAATCAAGGTTTAGCATAAGAGCATGTAGAACATGTGAAATATAAGACAAAATCAACAGGAGATATATAATAGGATGTGAGTACTGAATAAGACGACAATATATATATATATATATATATATATATATATATATGTGTGATGACTTGGGAACTATTCGGAAGCCGAGTTACAACCCTTAAACCATACAAGGACCGGGGTTGTAACCCTTCTCCCGAACAGAACCTAGCCTCCTATGATAAATAAATATAAAATGTGTCTTGAATTATTAGTGCGTTATGCGATCGGCTTGGAAAACATGATCAGGCCTTCTATCTGACCGGCTATGAACAAGTGTACAATAGAGCAGGATAAGGCCGGCCACCATGGAAAGCTATGAACAAGTAGGGTAAGGCTTTACCCATCGTGAGGCGAGGGTATTGCCAGGAACAAGTAACAAGTACAAGTGTAAAGAACAAGTAGGGATTTTTTGATCACACAACCACTAATAACTCCCCATCCCCGAATAGTATAATGGATCTGGACATGACACGTCATGACACGAAACTCAAGGACAGGGGGCCAGCCCGCTCCCAAGTCCATGTCTATACAAGTACAAGTAACAAGTCGAGTCATGTACCAATATACCAAGTAATCCAGGAACAACATCTCATGACAGAATCCGACATATACTAGTCCGTAGCTAGGGAGTAAATCCGGCACCTTGCACGTATCGTGTACAGCTGTTATTATTCAAGAATAGACTCATGGGATAGTTTTGGATATGTTTACATGTCTACTAAGATATTTCTCCTCCCGACTACTCAGTGTGACGAGCGTGTCAACAAGCAGCAAGACATATATATAAACATGAACTGTATAAACTACTATGAATCGAAAAGCAATCAGAAAATGCACTTGCTTGAGGTCCTTTGCTGGTGAAATCGACAATTCCATTGAGTTCAGACAAAATTTTGATTCTTTAGAGATATTTTTAAATCCTATATCTCACAATAAAAATTTTGATAGGTTAAAACTTTCGATTCAATAATCTCTAATCTTCTTTTAACGTATCTATTTATATACCTCTTTTTCCTCAAGCTAAATATTGTCTTTCGTAATCCTCTTGAATTCATTAAACCCTCAATGAATTTAGTCTAAGTAAAAATCAAACTCTTCACATACTCATTTAACAACGTAAAAATTTCTTTAAGGTACCATCATAGAAATCCATCTTCAATATTCTTGATTATTCTTGAACATGTTTGTCACTCACAAGTATACCATCTACTTAAACATAACATCACCTTTTCTCAATTCCATCTAAAATTTCAACCTATGTTAAATCTTATATACCTTGTAAACTCATCTTAACCAACTATACCATTAGTATCCTCTATAGAATTTTCTAATCTAGTCCCGTGTGACTGAAAGGGGCAGTGATCCGGTCTCCATCTTTGCACAAAATTATATACGAAACAAGGCTGCATGAATCATGAAGGAGTTTAATGAAATCCTCGAGAGGAAGCTAGCCAAAAGGATAGAAAAATTTATATGGTTAGGTTCAAGGATCGAGGTGAAGGTTATGAAGATGTTATGCATGGGTCTAAGTAAACCAAGATAATAAAAGGATAAGTAATCAAGAATAAACACAAATTTAAGCATTTATGGAATTAAGTAGATCACAATCATTCCTTGGGTCGAAAAGATTTGAGTCAAGATTTGGTCTTTAACCGAAGTCGGAAAGGACAATAGTATTATGGTAGGATTTATAGGCTAGTCATTTTGACTTGAGAGTCGCATCATAAAAATAGAGTGCAAGGGAATGTGTTTTAGTGGGACATGATATACCTACACGAAGGTGGGCTCGTCTAGGTCTTGTATTTGAAATTTATTGGAATTAGAAGTCTAGTGATGTGCTCCAAATATCCAAGTCACAGTAAATGACACAAAAGAATTTAAAATAGAAAGTGGGAGTTCATGAGATAATGATTAATGCACAAAATAAATGACCAAGTTAAAGCATAAGATAAGGAAAATTTAGATTCTAGTAAATCAAGTTAAAATAAGTTAGGAATATAGTTCCAGAGAGAAGATAGTCTCCTAGATGAAACATGGTCAAGGGAAAGATTTTAATCATTTCTAAGTTTCAAACGATTAGATGGTCACGATAAAAGATCTAAATTTGAGGGGATGGTCGAGTAAGTCAAGATGAAGATATAGTTGTGGTATGGTAACTAATGTGGAATACTTGTATCTCATTAGGGTGACCCCGTGTCTATCTTTGTTTCTTATCAATACAAGTCTAAACTTTTAAGTTTTCGAGCCCCCTTAACAATTCTCAATGAGATTCTCAAATTAATTTAGCAAAAATTATTTTATGTTGCCAAGTATAATCATACTTTAAAATTTTAATTCCTTCAATAAACCTCGAGGTGTCCCTACAGATTATTGTCAAAACCTTTCCTCTCATCTGTTTTTTTCCATAATCCAATATATCGTAAGTATTTCTAAAACCTTCAAAAAAAATTTCCATCTTATAGAATCTATTGGTCCTTTCGTAAAACCTCCCAACAATTTCAAATTAACCTTTATCATAACGCCAATAAATTGTTCCCCAAAGTTTTTAATGTTATCAATCCAATTTTACTCTCAAAATAATCTTATCAATCAATCATCAAATATAAATTTGAAATTTGAAATTTTCTTCAATCGAATTCATATCTTCCAAACTTTTTACTATCATCCTTCAAAAAAAACTTGTAAATCGTACCACTAAATAAAAAAAATCTTAAGCTATTTCTTATATCGATTTTATACTCAAATAAATCGCAACTATTTCACAAAATCAACATTTTGTTTTCTCAATTTATCAATCCTTTAGTATATCAAGACAAAATCTATGTCTACTACCCAACTTAGAATTAACTAATCCTTAAGTTCATACATCTAGAAAAATATGGTCCCTCTTATCCTTATATCTTTATAACTCAAATAGGATCTCAATGCATACTAATTGTCAATGTAATCCTTCTAGCCATGTGTTTGACCTATGAGCAGACTAGTGTAGTCATCTTCCTAGTTGCCACTAAGCATGAAACTAAGAATTTACGGTAGAAGGAGTCAAGCAAGATGTGGATCAGTGAAGTTGAACAAGTGATTTGAAACATTTATCAAGGAAGAGGGTCAAGCAGGTGGATTAGATCAGATTCTCTAATCCTATATTGTAGGTCCGTTCGGTACAGTCATGTAACCGAAACGGGAAACTTGACCTGCATGGGCCACCACAAAAATATGTAACGCTCCAGTCCCAAAATACTTGGCACAAGATACGTATCATGCCAGCTGTATACATACGAATAAATGAAAGGCTCGTATGTATACATAAGCTGTAAAATGTAGAAGGCCACGCTCAAAATAAATCTCATCCACAAATATGAAGTTTTAATAATATAATCAAATAGTCATTCGTACAAAAGTTGGGCGAAGACACATCCACTACCAATAATTTAAAATAAAAAATATACAAAGGAAGAATTGGTTGAGCGAAGCAAGTGACGAGTCCAAGAGCAATCATCACGACAGAACATAGTGCAAGTCATGGCCTTAGCTAAAGCACCTGCAAAAAGTCACACAACACACTTGGAGAAATCACCAGGTCTTCAGAGGTATGTAACAAGATACAGGAAGAACATGCCATTATAACTGCAAGTATAAATACTATAAAACTACGACACGACTGGGTCCTTAACCATCTATGTGATATGCACTTTGATGACAACGTTCTACGCAGGGGCTGTAGGATCAACAGAGTAAATAAAGAGTGGCAGTAAGTAGCGTGCATCCGAGTCACTATCTGCCAAGGGCAGTAAGTATCGCTCACCTGAGTCGCTATCGGCCCCCGGGCAGAAGGTAGTGCTCAAAAGAGTCACTATCGGCCCAAAAATGTGTAAAAAGTAAATATAGCCCCTACGCTAGTCGTTGTCACCTCCCCCCAATGATACTATACATGTATCGTAACCACGACACATGTCGCTTCCACAATACTATTTTATAATAGATAACTGTCAAGTTTTCTAACATGCATCTATTGACAGTTATTCCTACGCATGCGCACGGGTGATCAACCAAGACGCAAGTGACCACTTCATGATACTCACAACTCACACATAACTCGTGATACAATCGTGACAAAGTCAATGACATGCATTCTATTAACGGAAGTCTCTTAACTCTAGGTACACAAGCAAGAAAAAATAAATAACTGGAAATAAAAGTGCAGAAAATAATAACAGAATAATAAAATGCAACTAAATATAAGCAGTAAAGATGGCAAGGTATCTTGCCTGAGGTGTTTGTCCAATTTGTCCAATCCGCTGAAGTCGAGAATGTCCATGTCCAGTCCAAGTCCTAAATAGTATAAGGGCTAATTATATATTTGATTGGATGACTGAAATATTATTTAATAAGTTATGTTATAACCATGATTTTTCCTTAATAGCCTAAGCATAACCATGGTTTAATTATTTAATATAATACAACTATATATTCTAGCTAATAGTGCTTGAATACTCTTTGCAATATACAAAGGGGTATATGAAATTTTACCATCTTATTTATTTCTTCACTTGTTCTTGTGGAAGAAAACAACAACAGCAAAGAAAGGAGGGCTTGGGAATGGACCCATTCACTTCTTTTTATTTCTAATAGATAATATAAAACTTTGTATTATAATAAGCTTTAAGGTGAAGTTTGTAAGTACCTGTTTTATGAAAGATCTATGCTAAAATTTGCATATTCCTTTGATTCACTCACGTAATGAAACTACTCCTTTCTTCGTTTGTCCCACAACCATTCTCTTTATTAAAAGAGAAAGAAGCATGCTTCTCTTCTTCCTTTCTAGGAAGCAATAGAAGATTCCTTCTTTTTAGCTCTTCTTCAATCAATTAGGAGTCTCCTCTTGGTCCGTAAAGGCTGGGGCTTTCCATATTCCTCTCAGCCATTAGGTGGGCGCGCACGAGATGATAGAAGTACGGCACCGATGAACTGATCCGGGGTGACGTCGAGAGGAGAGGAAGAGAAATAAAGGATTGGATATTGATAGCTTGGTCGTTGGCGGAACTGGAGATACGGTCGACATGGCTCGACGAGATGGTGAGTATGGTCGAGCCTACCGATCTTACCGCAGCTTCGGTCCAGCTCACGATGGTTGCATGAAGGTCTTCTAGTTAGAGGAATAGCCTCCGGTGGCCGTCGCGGGGTTCCGGCTCTGCATGCACGCGATGGTTACACAATGCAAAAAGCATACGTCAACGAGTTCCGTCGCTCGAGTGGTCATCTCGGCGGTGGTGGTAGGTTTCCGACAGCTTCCTATAGGTGTTGTTGATGGTGGGGACAGGTTTTTTGCTGAGTTCGTGCATAATAGATGAGGCCGAGTGTATATATATATATATATATATATATATATATATATATATATATATATATATATATATATATATATAAAAGATGTGCATGGGAAGGTTTTCAATGCGCGTGGAAGATATGGTTATATCTCTTCGGGGCCGAAACTGTTAATCTCAATATTATTAGGATTAAGATGACCTTCTATGTCCCTTTGAGATAATTCTCACATCTAATTTAAACTAAATCAAAATTAGCTTAATCATCCAAATCCGTATTAATTTTAGATAAATCTTATCTTCAATTTGAAATGCTATTTAAAATAAAGTAAATAAAATCTTTTTCAAATATAAATCACCATAATTAATTAAATATTAAATTAAACAATTTCTAAAATAACTTTTTATAAATAATAAATATATTAATAAATAATTTTGAATTAATAACAACTTTAAATATTTGGAATACATTTTTATAAATAAACGAAACAATTAGTTTTCAAAAAATAATAATAATAATAATAATCAAAGTGGACAATGAAATAAATTTCATGTCACTCGCACACAAATAGTCTATTTTGACATGAGCAATAGTTTTTTTTCTAAATTATCATTTGTATCATAAAATAAAATTGCCTTCTTTATAAATAAATAAACAAATAAAGGTTTGACAATCTCGACGCGACACAATAAATAAATAAAAATACTTATATTTTATATGAAGAATTATTTTAATAAGATATTTGTAAAAAAAATATATACAATCTCGTAATTTCGCACGCTACGTACAAATAAGAAAAAAGGTGAACTTGTACGCTACGTACAATAAAAAAATCGATACCAAAATTTAAAAACTATCGTAGTAAAAATTTAGGGGGCTTACATCAGTAATTACTTTTTCTTAATGCAACTGCACAATAAATAACTTACTATCGCTTCTTTGGTATTTAGGTCAATCGTCTAATTATACCCGAGACTGAGTCTATTAGAATTCTAGCCAAGGGGCCAATTACTGCTGTCAAAATATGGCCAAGTTACTATGTGAATGGGTTTAGGTTCAAGTCGACAAATGATCCGATCAGAGATAGCTTCCTGGATCTTGATTCCACGAAAAATAGTTGTTTGTGTATCAAATCTTCGAACTACAAAGACGTCGATCCAGACAATAATTTCTTTAGCATCTTACGAGAGATTATGGAGTTGACATATAATTATGGCACATAACCTGCTAAGATCGTGTTATTCAAGTTTGAATGGTTCGATCCAATTCAAGATCAAGGTTGGAAAATTGACAAGCATGGTCTTGTGGATATAAACTACAAGCATAGATCAAGGCTACAAACCATTTATCCTATCAAGTCAGGCTCAGCTCGTGTACTTCACAACTTATCCGAGATGCAAAATAATGAGGTCTAACTGGTGGGCAGTATGCAAGACTAAAGCTAGAGATACCTTTGACGCTGATGAAAAAGCTTATTAGGAGGACGAGCTACCTCTTGTAACAAATATTGTAGATGTGGGCTCCACAAAAGTTACTTATTACACGACTAATAATGTAGAAGAGGTAGAATTATCCGAAGAGAAAGACGAAGACGAAGTAGATGAAAGTGAAGATGAGGAGAAAGAGGAAGAGGAGATCGAGGAAGATGAACAATATGAATTTTCTAAAGATGATTGAGAGAAATGTACTATCATTTTGTTTAACACTAATTAATCTCTATGTTTCCATCAATCTTAACAAGATTAAATTTTTGGATTTTATTATGTAGACTTGGTTATTATCTAGACTTTCATATTTTTGGATGTCATTATCTAGTATTGGTTATTATCAAGACTTTGATATTTCTGGATGTTATTATCGAGACTTCAATATTTCTGTAGAATGTACTATCTAGTTACACTTATAGAATGTACTTCGATGTTTCTGACTATAGAATGTACTATACATATTTATTTGTTGTATCATCATATGTTGTTATCAGGTATGACAGGACGGTACGGATCGTTCGGCAGATCTCGACATGGACAGAGTTCTCCTCCGGTACTTCCTACTGGTTTTGGATCCTCGACACCGAGTACTCCAATGTATCAACTAGCCATATCTCTGATTACCACGACGTTGCGGCAGCACTCTTGTCATGCCCCGACCCGAAATTATCTGAATTATCGTCCTCGCAGGGGGCGTGATGTCGCACGAGCCTGGCTTTGCGCTCGTACAAGGCAAGATGACAAGTTCTAAAATGGTTATCTTTGAATTGATATCAATAACGAAAGGAAAACAGAGTATACGAAACAATTTTCTTTATTGATATTCGAACTGAGATTACAAAGGCTTTCGATAGCCCAATAATATATGCCAGATTGGCTACAACACTCAGGTTCTCTCTTGCCCACAAAGGATTTCACCGTTCCATACATAATGCCTTCTATATCTCGGTCGCATCAATCCTGTTGCATGTCTCAGCGTCAATACGGTTGCACTCCTCAATATGCTTCGGCATTCCAAGCCTCAACGCGTTCAAGCGAAGCTCCGCCGCGAGCAGACCAATCCCTGAACCTGCTAGCAAACTAGTTGAGGAATAGTACTTTCGTCCTTGCTGTACTGAACAAAAACCTACTTAACAAACCGACATTTAGTATTGTATTGATTCATGCAAACATACAATTTAGTTCTCTTTCTATGTTCTCCTTAGGATGAGTTCATGGCATATTCGAAGACTGTAAAGCACATTATCATGGCAAGCATGTTATTCGATTCGCATAAGAAAACAGGCAACCAATAGCAATCATGTGTTGTTATGTGAGTTCTTACCAATATCGATGCACTCGCCCTTGCATCGACGCAAGGTGAATACGCCCATTAGCTTTCCCTGTCATGTTATAAGTGTCCTCTATTCAGGATCTATATGTGCATGATGAATGTATACCTTGCACTTTCAATCCATCGCCCTTAACTATATGAAGGTCACTAGCTTTTTGGGCTAGATTGGACTTGTATTTATCAAATCGAATATGTAAGACGATGGTCACTCTGTTGTGGTTGCTAACCTAAACAATCAGAGGACCCCCAAAATACTCGAGTAAGTTGCTTATCATATCATTAGAAAGTCGCTATCCGTCTAAATGAAGTGCACCAACAATAACGATTTTACCCACAGTCCCTCCTAGGCTGAACGGTTCCAGCGCCCTGGTGATCAACGTTCGAGGAAAGATAACACCCGTGCATGGGCATTATGTCTTTAAGTCTATTTGATCATGCAACACATCTTATCTTTCATACAACCAAGCAAGTTGGTCTTATATCTATTTCAATTGGTATAATGCCCAATGTTCTCAATGAACGCCCCGAAGGCGATGAACATTTTGAAGGCACCATGTCGCATCGACAGTTATGCCACATCAATACCACAACTGTCCTCCTCGTCGCAACGACACCATCTTTTGTAAGTATCCTGCAGCTGTACACATTCGCCGTCTTTTCTTGCATCGTACATTCAATGTACGCTTTAAAGTCGTGTTTTCATATTCTACGCCTTAGTATTCAACGCATTATACTTATGTTCCATCCTTTCGACTCGTGCACCTGAGGCACGCCTCGATAAGGTATTCAATGTTCTATTGCACGTGCACTAAGGCGCTCGCACCGATATAGTCTTTCAATGTTCTTGCATGCTAACTCGTATGAGGGGGCACGAAATAACTTATGCACTTAGGCACTCGCCGATACAATTATCCCATGTTCTTATGGCTTGCGCATCGAGGCGCTCGCCTTTGCGATATTCAATGTTCCATAGACACTCGTACACTTGTTGTACGATTCATTTCAATTGTTCTATCTAGTGTTCGACACGCACTATGTTTATCTCTCTATCGAGCCATGCCCGTAGCATTGATAGGATAACTCAGCATACAATGATATACATTTTACTTAAATATGAAGGAGTAGAAAAGAGAGTCAATGTCTCCCCACCTTGAGTCGATACGTCTTGTCGTTCAGCCGAGCTGATGCGGCTCGATTTCATAACTTCGTTGTACGGCCAACTCTCCTGACTTAGCCATTCGAGCACTTCATGTTTCATTGAATTATACGTTCGATTTGGCTTACCGTGCCCAACTCTCAGCCCATTGCGAGGCGGAGATTTGGTTTCGCAGACCCCTTACTGAATAAGAAAGAATGCCGACCTCTAATATTTTAGCATAAACGTATAGCCTGCACATAAAACCAACTAAAATCAATACTTGCATAAATTCAGACTTGCGCCTTGGTCGATTCGATTTCTTAGAATCTTCGAACCAACTCAATGCTTTCCCTCCTGCCAACTTAACACTTGCATTAATATTACTCGATACGTTCCTCGGGTCGACATAAATCTTTGCATCGATTTGCATTGATGTATTTTTGGGACAACATAACTCTTGTATTGATTCGCATTGATACGCAATCGGGTCAACAAAACTCTTCGAGTCAACGACTCAGCATAATGCACCGTGTGGAGCGGGGCATTACATAATATACCACTCAAAACAAGGTTCGTCCTCGAACCGAAACCAATACTAAATTTCTAAGGGTTTCACTAGATCATTCCACGATCTCGTCTCACTATCGTTTGGATCATACAACTTAGTTTAGAATCATACACATATTTTTGGCGTCCCACCAATATATGCTTTTTCGCCAAGCTCAGTTGTAAGATATCGAAACAACGCTAACAGGTAACTTCTTATTCTCAATTTATTGCCATTTTGTACTCTCGGTCAGACTTGGGCTCTAGCATAAGTTTTTGCAATTCTATTGTATACACATATTGATACATACGCGATCCTCCAATAAAAGTCAAGACACATAATGCGAGGAAGCAGAATGGCTTCGGGAGCTCATGTATGATCTTCCATTGGTTGGGGCACAAATACCGGTGATACCGATATACTGCGACAACCAGGCGACTGCGGCGGTGGCATCAAATGACCTTTTCAACAAGAAGAAGAGGACTGTGCGGTTGAAGCACAGGGCAGTACACGATCTTATCAAGAGTGGTGTTATTGCAGTGATTGATGTTCGGAGTCAGGAGAATCTGGCGGATCCGTTCACCAAGGGCCTCAAGCGCCAGCTGGTCAATGACACAGCTTGTAAAATAGGCTTGAAGGCATTCTGATATTGGATTATTGTATTCCTACCATAAAGTTTTATGCTAATAGTTCAAAGTTTTATCTACTAGGCATCTAGCTTTTGGTTCAAGGGAGGACCACTAATCGGAAGAATATCAGGAACGGTGGGTACATGTTCTATTGGGCATGGAGAGGTTACGGACCTATAACCACTGTTGTCTACTATTGTTTTCTGCGGAAAACGGTTCCTGTGGGAAGGTTGGCTTAATTGCCTTAATGAGTTCTCAGGCAGAGTGAATGCCTGGTATGCTTTACAGGAAGCATGGTAGAATAGCACTACAAGGAGTGAAACTCCATGCTACAGTGGGGTGACTCCACGATGAGGTTCCTATATGTGGGGTGCTGCCCAGGAACATGATAAAGCCTCGGCTTTGCAGGCCAAGTCACAGCGGCGTAGCACCGCAAATAGGCGGTTAGCCTAATGTTGTATATTAAATATAAAGAGGGGTGTAGTCAGCACTACAAAGAGGAGGAGTTCCTCATGTTACAGTGGCACGAAACCACCATGAGGTACCCGGTTAGGGATAAAGCCTCGGCCTTGCAAGCCATGTCGTTGCGGCGTAACACCGCAAAGGAGCCTAAGGCTTCATGCTGGGTAGTTTGGCACTACAAAGAGGCGGTTGCCTCATGCTACTGTAGTATGACACTACGATGAGGTTCCCGGTACGGGGTAAGGCCTCGGCTTTAAACTATGTATAGTGGCGTAGCACAACAAGGGAAGCACAAAGTGCTTCATGCCATGTCTCTTTATAATGAACTCACCTATAGTGTATGACAGAGATATCAGGCCGTCTCTTGAGGGTAAACTTGTAGACACCCAAAATTATACACTGAAACCAGGCTGGCACAGGGCCTTTAATCTGTAGCTAGAGGCACATGTAACTACATTATGTGAGTGGGAAGAATTTCAGCTATGATACAGAATTCAAGGTTTAGTCCATTCTTGTATTTGTAGTCTGTTGTTTGACTCACGTGGGAAGATTCAAGTCTTAAGTGGCATCTATCCTAAAAGCAAAATGGACAGTTACTGTGGAGAACACTCGTACTCATATATATAGAGATATGTGGGGGATTGTTGGGTTTGTAGCCTTTTGTTTTGGGTTTTAGTCCCACATCGGCTAGAAAGGAATATGTATCTCCATATATATGAGTCTTTTCTCTTTATGGAGATGCACATGTAGTGCACATGGGTGTATGCCATGTGGGATTAATTATTAATGGTATAAAGGCTTAATCAATAATTAAGAAGCTGTAAGCTTTTTGCTCTTAGAAATTTATTTCCATGGAGCTAAGCTCCGTAGGAGCTTAGCGACTCGGACTCGAACTCGGACTCGGACTCGGGCTCATGAGGAGTAATATGGCATTTTGTTGGCGTACTTTGCACTTAGCACGTCAGCATCGTCGCTAGGCGCATAGTACGCTTAAGTTACGCTCGTTGCGCGAGCCACTTGCGCGACCACGTTGCGTGGCCCGTTACGCGAGCCCAGTTACGCTAGCCCAGTTACGCAGCCCAGTACGCAGCCCAGTACGCCAGTGTGTGCAGCATGCGTAGAGTGCGCAGTATGCGCAGCGTACGCAGTGTGCGTAGAGTGCGTAGTGTGCGTATGGCTGACTGCATATTAGAGCGGGAACGATTGCAGCAGTTGCTGCACGTTCAGGAGTGGTTCTGCCACTACCCTGAAGTTCAGGCAACTGCTTGGCAACCGCCCCGTGGGCTATATATGCAGGTTCTCTCCTCTCTCTGAGTACAGAAGTAATCAGAATTCCATGGAGATATACTCTAAGTGTTCTTTAACACAACAGAGTAGTGTGCGTGTTCTTTAACACAAACACTAGTACTTTTTAGTACGCGTGGGTTCTGTTACTTCAAACAGAGAGAGAAGAGTAGCGCCATTGCCAGAGGAGTTCGCCGTCTTCCGGGAAGTCAGAAGAACAGGAGTGTTCCAAGGTTTTCCGTCAACCTTGCTGGTTCCTGGAAGCTGTTCGCAGAGGACGAATAAAGCTTTGAGCAACGGTGATCATTCACCCCAGCATTTCCATCTCTCGCCTATTATCCTTCTGTTGTCTTTAGCAGTTCTGTCAGTATCTTCTTTTTAGAAGGCACTACTGCCAGTTTGCTACGATCACGAAAATCTTTTTAGATTATTCGTGTATTACGATATCTTTTTAGATCTCGTAATTTGCAGAATCCTTCTGGATCTCTGTTGCAAAACCTTCTTTAAGGAATTGCATTTGAAACGTTGTCTTTATAACTGTTTCAGTTTCTGTATTTTCCATCGAATAGCGTGCCCCAGCGTTCCCGACAATAACAGATAGAAGGGAGAGGGAATTCTTCCTTGGTTCGATTCACTAAAACAATCAATTACATTGACATTTATAGCTACACCTTAACTCTAAATTTAGCAGCTAAGATACTAATGAAATGGATCTAAAAAGACAAGTTCTACTTCCTACACGTAAGGATCATGCACAAAAATAGGTAGCTCCAAGAGACTTGGTAATAACCACATGATTATTCTTAACATTTACCCTCCTAATCATCTTGTTACTTGAGGTTGGTAACTCTAAGCATCTGCTGCATCTCGGCAAATTTCACTCTGGCGAGAGGCTTCGTGAGAATGACGGCACATTGCTTTTCTGTGCACACGTGCTCCACCTTTATCTGCCCTCTTGTAACACACTCGCGAATGAAATGAAAGCGATTATCAATGTGTTTACTGCACCCATAAAACACTGAATTCTTCATCAACGCAATTGCAGACTTGTTGTCGATATAGAGTGTGACTGGCTCGGGCTCGCAACCAGTCACTTCACTAAGCAGATTCCTCAGCCATAAAGCTTGACATGCTTCACTAATTGCCGCTATGAACTCAACTTCACAAGAGGACAACGCGATAGTATTCTGCTTCTGAGACGCCCAAGTGATCAGGTTCTTGTTGAGGTAGAATGCCATTCCACTGGTGCTCCTCCTGTCGTCGACATCTCCGGCTAAGTTGCTATCGGTGAATCCGTATAGTTCATCTTCACCATGTCCTCTTTCATAAATGAGTCCATACTCAAGTGTTTTCTTCACATGTCTGAGGATATGTTTTACAGCCTGGTGATGCGTGGTTGTTGGCTTCTCCATTTACCAACTCACCATTCCAACACCATAAGAAATATCCGGGCGAGTGTGAGTTAAGTACCTGAGACAGCCAATGATGCACCTATATTGCTTCGGATCGACAGGGGTTCCTTCAAGGTCCTTGTTGAGTTGCAATTTTTCTTCCATGGGATACTTGGTCAGATTGCAATCTTCCATTCCAGACTGCTGCAATACTCTCTTCGCATATGCTGATTGCTTCAGTATAATGCTATCACCCCATTGGTCTACCTCTATACCAAGGTAGTAGGAGAGTAACCCAAGGTCACTCATCTCAAATTTTTGCATCATCTGCTGCTTGTAAGCCTTTACTGCAGTTGCTTTTGCGTATGTGATGATTAAATCATCAATATATACTCCGATAATGAGTTCACCCTCTTTATTGTTCTTCGTGTACACCGCATGCTCTTGAGTGCATCTGATGAATCCCAGCTCCTTTAAGCAGCTGTCCAGGTGTATGTTCCAGGCCCTCGGTGCTTGCTGTAAACCATAGAGAGGCCTGAACAGTCTATACAACTTGTGCTCCTGGTTCTTAACGATGAAGCCTTTGGGTTGAGCTACATACACCTCCTCTTTGAGGTCACCATCCAGGAATAAAAATTTAACGTCCAAACGGTGAACCTCCCATCCGTACTGGGCTGCGAGGGCGATAATCAAGCAAACTGTGTCGAGTCTGGCCACTGGAGCAAACCCTTCATCAAAGTCAACTACATGTTCTTAGACGTACCACTTTGCCACAAGTCTAGCTTTGTGCTTGAGGATCTTGCCTTCATTGTCTCTCTTCACCTTGTATACCCATTTTAAACCGATGGGTTTGTGCCCAGATAGTAACTCAGTAAGCACCCAAGTCCCATTCTTCTCGATGGCTTCTAACTCCTTCTTCATAGCTCCCCGCCACTCATGCTCGAGTACAGCATCTTGAAAGTTTGTCGGTTCTTCAGCCGACAAGAACATCATCTCTGGATCAAGAGAGGTCTCATCAGTTTCAGCATATATGTCAACAATTGAGCGGTACCTCCTTGGCTCGCTTGAGTCTGCCGTCGGAGTGGGTGAGCCGCTCGAAGTTGAGGCCGCAACTTGTGGTGTAGTAGGCTCCCTTGACGCCATTGCCCCTCCGTGCATTATAGGTGTTGTCGCGTCTCCCGTTCCCTTCGGCATGTGCACAGCCTATCCATCGCTCTCTGTGGAGTGATCATAGTCTCGACGACATGATCTTTGACTGAGATTTCTACCCAGCCTTGTGGTTCATCATCGTCACCATTGTTCCAGTCCCATCTCTTTTTTCCACGAACATGACATCCCTGCTCACCTGGATCGTGCTACATTGAGGATTATAGAGGAGGTATACTTTGCAGCCCTCTTCCACACCAAGGTACACCAACGGCGTGCTTTGGTCATCAAGTTTCTTGTGATGAGGACCTGCAGTCTTCATGTGTGCGACGCTTCCAAAGATCCTTAAGTGTTCCAGATTCGGTTTCTTACCAGTCCAGGCTTCATACGACGTGAACGTACCGAGAGCTTAAGTTGGCAACCGATTGAGCAGGTACACAGCATGTCTGGCTGCCTCGCCCCATATGCTTCTAGGAACATGCATGCTCTTGAGCAAGCTCCTTATCATAGCCATCACAGTGCGATTCTGACGCTCCACTACGCCATTTTGTTGTGGCATATATCGTGCGGTGAGGTACCGTTGTATGACTTCACCTTCACAGAAGCTTGTGAATTCCTTGGACAGGAACTCACCACCTCGATGAGTTCATAGTGTCTTCATCATGTTATTACATTCATTCTCTATAAGAGACTTGAATTTCTTGAAGGCATCAAAAGCATCTCTCTTTTCTTTGAGCATATACACCCTCATCATGCGACTGAAGTCATCAACAAGTAGAAGAAAATACTTGTTACCTGCAAGTGTAGCGGGTGTAATCGGACCAAAAATGTCAGCGTGCACAAGTTGTAATGTCTTCTCAACTTTGAAGCTTGTCTGCAGAGGGAACGGCAGTCGTGCTTGTTTGGCAATGAGGTACCTATCACAGAGCTGGTTTAGGTGAGAAATCTTCGACAGTCCGGTGGCCATTCCCTTCTATGCCATCATCTTGAGCACGAAGAAATTCACGTGACCGAGCCTTGCATGCCATAACCAGGTTGGATCTTGTATTTTGGCCATTAAACATATCGGCCTGCAAGTTTTAAAAGCTATCTTGTATAGGCGGTTAGGTGATCTCCTCACCTTCACCAGCAAAATGTCGTTCTTATCAAACACCCTCAAGTAAGAGCTATCTTCCGTTAATTGACCAAGGCTCAATATATTACTTCTTAAACTTGGAATGAAGTATACTTCCAACAGAAGATGTTGTTCCCCGTTCTTGCATTAGAGCAGGATTGATCCCTTGCCTTCAATCTGCACGGTTGAGCCGTCGCCGAACTTGACATGGCTGGTGATGTTCTGATCAAGGTCCTTGAACTTTACTCGGTGGCCTGTCATGTAGTTGCTAGCACCGTTATCAAGGTACCAGACATCGGTGTCGGCCTGCGCTTCTCTAGCTTTGTGCAAGTCATGATCTATCTTCTCTTCATTGAGCATGACGAGGTCAGGCGTCTCCGCTTGAGTCTCTCCCAGCAGAAATACAGACTCCTCGTCTTGCGCTCGTACGAGGTTCACCTCTTCAACATGATGTTTGTTGCGACAATCCGACGCATAGTGTCCAAAGTTTTCACAATTGAAGCACTTGATTTTTGATTTATCGCGGTTGGAGCCTGCGCCGCGAGTTCTCTCACCCTCCTAGTGTTGCGCTATTTGGCCACCATGGCTGCCGCTGTCGTACCCACAACCACGGCCATGGGGCTTGCCATGGCCCCGGTCATCGCTAAGATGCCTCTTTCCTCTCGACGAAGTATCGACGTCGCCTTTCTTCGACGGCGCCTGCCACTCAGCGTGAGTAAGCAGGAGTTGCCCATTGTTGCACTCGCCTCGACCGCGTATGCGTTTTTTGTACGCTTTTAGGCGGCTGATCGCTTCCTCGACCGACATGGTATCCACATCCGTAAACTGCTCGATCACAGCAGTGACCTACAGGTACTTGTCTGGGACGGAGACGAGCAGCTTCTTGACAATGATGACGTCCTCTATTTCGTCTCCCAATCCACAAATCTTGTTTACGAGGGTCATCAATTTTCCCGCAAACTCATCAGTGGAGTCTGTCTCCTTCATACGAAGAGCCTCGAACTCACTCTTCAAGGCTTGAATCCTTGCCTTCTTCACCTGATCAGCGCCAAGGTGCCTTGTCTTCAGGCTTTCCCAAGCTTCCTTAGCCATTTTGTGCTTGGCCAGCAGGAGTAGGATCTCCTCGGGGACAGCTTGGAAAATGCATAGCAACGACATCTTGTCTTTCTTCTTTTCTACGACTACCTTGACCGAGGGTTCAATGGCGTCCCAAATGCCTTGAGCCTCACCTCCATCTTTATCGCCCAAGTAGAGTAATTGCAAGACGTCAACATCGGGTAATATAGGGTTATGCTCCCCTTCTTTGTTGTTGGCACCGACGATGCTCAATGATTGATATCTCGTCGAGTCGAAGATACTTTGGCATACAACCTGGTGCTCTGTTACCAAATGTTGGCTAGAGGCAAGAACAGAGAACCAGAATGGGATGGAGAAGATAGAAGGGAAAGGGAATTCTTTCTTGGTTTGATTCACTAAAACAATCAATTACATTGACATTTATAGCTACACCTTAACTCTAAATTTAGTAGCTAAGATCCTAATGAAATGGATCTAAGAAAGACAAGTTCTACTTCCTACAAGTAAGGATCATGCACAAGAATAGGTAGCTCTAAGAGACTTGGTAATAGCCACATGATTCTTCTCAAAATGCAATGCGGTTCGGGCAACTCACAGGCCCAACCAAAATAAACCAAGAAAGGAAAAGGAAGGGAGGAGAATATACTAGTGAGCTGCCTAAGTAGTAATTAAAAGAAATTATTTGGGCTGTAGTTAAGGGAAGAAAAAGTTTGGAGATTTAAGTCATGCACATGATTATACTCCTTAAATACAAAATATTTAAATAGAGAGACATCTACATATACATATATCGAATTATAGACCAATATTAATCACTTAATCAAACACATAGCAGTAGCATATAATTTTATTATATATATATATATATATATATATATATATATATATATATATATATATATATATATATATATATATATATATATATATAAAATTTTATTATATATATAACCAGTAGCATATAATTTTATTATATATATATATATATATATATATATATATATATATATATATATATATATATATATATATATAAAATATATATATATATATATATATATATATATAATAATATATATATATATGTATGTATAAATGTATACACAAATCCTATATATAATCATATATATATATATGAAATAATCAATATATTTTTAAATGTAGTCTTTTAAGGAAATTATCATTCATCAATAATAATATTAACAATATAATATTACCAAAAAAATTCAAGGTAGGAAGTATGTCACAGTTTAATTGGTTTTCATATATAGGATATGGATATGGCTATGCCATCCCTACCAAACCTAATAGGTTAGTCATGGTATACGACTACACTAGCCATGCCATATTTTCTAGTCGTTACGCATAACTAATCTTAACCATCATGATTAAGGCTATTTAAAATCACTATTTATGTCAAATAAATAATATAAAAAAATCAAAAAAAAATCTGAGGGTTTACATTCTACCCAGCTTAAAAGAATTTCGTCATCGAAATAATAAAATAACCCACAATGGTAAAAGGTATGCTATTGTAGCTAGGTTAACTCATAGGTGTGTGCTATGTTCATACGGTTCTTTCTAATCCAACCAAGTAACAAGCAATCATAACTAATTTTCTACTCAACAATCCTATCATAAAACTATAAATTGTTACCCCTAGTCGCTCCTCCAAGTGTAAATTAAACCCAGTCTCCTTCCTCTCATGTTTGTAAATTCCTAATAACTTTATCATTTATTTCAATCATTCATTCATCACCAATGTATCACATTGGGCCTTGAGGTCATCTTTCCACATCTGGTCATACTACCCCATTAAACACATTCTACCATAAAATTTATAACTATTGCCATCTAATTACAAAAATTTAATACTACTGTATACCTATGGCATATGACATCCCAAATCCTCTTATATCTATCATGCAACCAAAATTTAATAAGCAAACTAATCTAAATAATTATCTAAGGAATACTGATAAATTCTATAAAACATAATCATTCGTCCCTCCAAAATAGGAAGGGACGAGAAGCAATGACCCGAGAAAGCAAAGAAAAATAGTCGACTACAATTACGAAGTTCAAGAACTGTCACGCCCCAGAACCAGAATACTGGCAAGTAGGGACGGACCAGGCGAGCTACGTATACCAGAGTACTTCAGTACCCCGAAATAACGTATAAGCTGTATAGACATGGGGGTTACTACTACAATCCAACAGGCAATCCTAGGTCAAGAATCTTAGGTATCTCAATCACAAACAAATATGTAATGTACAAGAAGTATGATCAATTGGAATATAAAGTAGTAAAGCGTCCCAAACTATCATATATCAATTGTCAGGAAGCTAGTAATACAGAGTGAAGACTAGCAAGAGTAATAGTCATACATGATAAGCTCTAGCTATAGTCTAGAATAATGCAAATCATGTTCTGGCCCGTAGGCTAAATGTCAAGTCCAAAATACGAACTAAACACGTACTCAGAGGCTAAACGCCGCAAAAGAATAATGTACATAACTAGTGGGAGAATGAAATAGAAAACCTACTAAGTTACTCTGGTGCTCCGGGTAGTCACCGACGAGTAGATGGTATGGAAGATCCTTCGGGCTCCTCTATCAGATCTGGCCAAACAAAACCAGTGGGGTCAGACCCCCAATAGCAAGTACCACAAAGGAAGCCAAACTATGAACTAAAACCAGCATACAAATTATAGCAATGGATAGAGACAGAACTAAGTAAAGAAAATTGAGACTCGTGCGCAACCAATGTACTTATCCCGAGAGTAGAAAAGACAATAAGTAAAGCAACATGTAGCATAAAGTAAAGGACATGTGACATAATGTAAACTGTGTACTTGTAAGGAAAATAAAGCATATAAAAATGAAAGATAAACTAGACATGTGAGCATGTTAAGTAGCCGGAACATGTGAGCATGTTAGATAATTGGAACATATGAGCATGTTAGGTAACTGGAGCATGTGAGCATGTTAGATCTATATAGAATGACAAATGATAAGATGACTTAGGAACTAATCAGGAACGCAACTTACAACCAGCAAACCAAATAAGGACTGGGGTTGTAACCCTTCTCCTGAACAAAACATTAGTATCTAATCATTTACCGGTAAAAGTAAAGAATAAACAAAGATGTACTGAAAATAAACAAATTCGGATACTGCCTAGACAAACTAGACTAAACTGGACTCCATACAACCAACACGGCTAAGCAATGAGTACAACTTTATACATTAGCTAACTAGGGTTATCACAATCCTAATTACTAACTAATGCAAGTTTGAGAAATCCAAGTCCAGTTACCCGCTTGCTGCTACCTAAATGATCCAAGCCAAGGATGCAATAGTATATAGTGGATACATCCGCTGGGAGACAAATGTATCCTATAATAGTGGGTACATCGCCCCGGAGACAAATGTACCCTAAGACATATAATAATGGGTACATCGTCCATGAGACAAATATACCCGGGGCAACACTCGACGGTGCGCTGGAAGTGTGCTCATCATGACATATAGCTCCAAATCCGATGAATATATACAAGACCAAGACCAAAGGGGCAACAGGTAACTGAAAAATTCTCAATGATCTAAGTAATCAAGCTAGTTGTTTAGTCCTTAATATTTTTTTGTTGGATTCTGGGTGTGGCATTCCGCAGAATCCATCCTAGACATGAGACATGCGAAACTGGACATAAAGCGAGAATATACACCATAACAAGCCACAACAAGAAAATATCATAAACTAAAAGCTAGGAGTGCGCTACGATGAGCCACTATAGGGAGTGTACCATGACAGACCACTATCATATAAGCAATGAAGACATGTATCATGAGTGCTCCACGACGGGCCACTATCTAGTAAGCAAAGAAGACATGGCAACAATTATCATATCTTGTAAGAAAGAATCTATCAAAATACATATCATGGCGTGTGGGAAAGAATAATTAAAGCTAAGTACATTTCATAGAAAAATAATTGAACATGTTCTAGTGTCAAGTATATATAGGGTGTACAATCATTCTCTAACTATGCAAGATCATCTAATCATGTTAATAAATCATTATAGTCGAAGATAGTATCAAAAACGGACAAAAACGGGCAGAAAGGACAAAAACAGCCTAAAACGGCATACCGGCAGTATACAACGGCATACCGGCGGTATTCCGGCCAAAAGACAGAAAGTTTCGGTTACAAAAATCGGCATACCTTCGGTATACTACGGCATACCATCGGTATACCGATTTTTCAAACAGCAACAAAATTCAAATTTTTGCCAAAACTTGTTTCGGCCATAAAAACTTCATCTTAAATCAAAATTCGGATTTTCAAAAGTCAAAATTGCATAGAATTGAATTTCCTACAACATGGAGCTGTTAGATTTCACAAATTCAAAGATGTGGTAGATCAATACCTCAAAATACACCAAAAATAGGTCCTCGGGATACCGAAACGGGTTTCGATTGCCACCAAACTCAAAATCCAAGTATACTAGCTAGGTAAGGACCTCATATATGTATATGTGACCAAGATCCATGATGGTAACACAAGTATCACTCTTGATAGCAATTTTTCTACAAAGTCAATATTGGATTTTAACAGAAATCAAAACCTTGCTTAAATAAATTTTGAAAACATGCATATATACGAGAATCATAAGAAAACATATTTAACAAAATAAGTTTGGGAAAATTCTAAGCATTTAATACCAAGGAAAACAAAAATGACAACAAAACAATATGGTTCAAGAATTTGGCAAGATGTACTTGCCTAGGTTAAGCTCCAAGCCAATCTTCTACTTCTCCTCCTAGGGGAGTTAAACACCACACCCAAGGCCAAGATCTTAGCAAGCTTCGAGGGGGAGAGAAGGGAAGAAGAAATGAAGAGAGAGGAGAGAGAAAGTGAAATGGTATATATAGAAGGAAGAATTAATCTTGACCATTGGATGGTGATCCATGTCAAAAAATAAGTCAATCATGGCCATTCAAACAAAACCAATTATCCACTGGGTAATAAGGTGCATCTACACTATTGACAAAAATATTTAAACACTATTCATCAAAATATCCAAAATACTATTCCCGAAAATATCGGAAACACTATTCATGAAAATATTTGAAATCGAAAATATCTAAAATGTAAAAAATCTGTCTGGATGGTATGCCGTCGGTATACATCGGTATACTAGCGGTATGTCGGCCAAGAAGAAAATCTATAAGTTAGAAATTTTTTTAAAGCATTACGAAAACCAAGAAAATATAAAATACACTACAAAATACGTATCCGTATATAAATACCAATACTATGAGACGAGTCTCACAAGTTCCCACAAATTAATAATAAATTCCGTCCTCGAAATTTACAAAATCTAGTTAAGCATGAAAACCAAACCAAAGAGCTAGAAAAATCATATCAATCAAAACAAAGCATGGCATATTGGTAAGATAAAGACAACAGTAATATAAGTAAATACGTAAGCAATAACACAACCACAATCAAGAAGGGATGGAGGCATATGAATAAATATGTCTCCTGAGTCAGTTTAGTAGGGACCCGTCCTTACTGGCCTACGCTAACTCCAAAAGTAGATATGGGTCGTGTCTCAAAGTATGTCGGTACCAATGACTTAGTCCAAGACATGACTCTACCCAGGACGTATCTTCGTAGTCGAGACACGTGATAGATATCATGTATCTCAAGATACGAAGACAGAGTAGTGAGACAAAAAAAATCGCCTTCACTAACAGAATAAGTTAAGCCGACCGTTGTACTCTTGATATGGGTAATATACAAGATCGACGATAAGAACCCAAGATATACTACTACTACCTGGCCTGCTACTGAAGGATAAATCAAAAGAACATAACTGAAAGAAGATAATGAAGATGGTACCTAAGGCTCCCGAGGTCCTACCCTAATGCTGATACTAGAGCTACCTCTGAGACTGCGTATACAACCGCGCTCTGCGCTTCCTGACCCTCTGAGCTTGCGACGGCAGGTGCCAATGGCTGAACATCTAGTATTGGCCCGAACTGCTCATCCACTGCTGGAGGTGATGTATGAGGCGAGTAGAAGGACTGAGGTGGTACATCCGGTGTAGCTGGTTGTCCTCGAGATGTCGGATAGGGGCAAGTGCTAACTGAATGGTCCTCTGCACCACAACAGAAGCATCATCTACTGGCCGCCCAACAAACTGATCTGAGATGCCCTATCTTTCCACAATAGGTACATGCTTCTTGTTCTGCCTGATACTGCTACTGGTCTCTCTGTCTATGTGTCTGGGCCTGCATATACTGATGAGGCCTCTCCTGCTGGAGTGCATGGGACTGCGTCGGTAAAGGCCTCTGAGCTCGCTTCTGCTGAACTAGCGCTGGTGCCCCGAACTATGGAACTGCAGACTAGAAGGATGACGATCCAGCTGAACTCCTCGGGGGACAAACCCCTATCATGTGATCTGGTGATCCACATGACAAAAATAAAAAGTTGGCCCTCCGAAAAGTAATATGAGTGTGTCCTCCCCTTCCACATAAGGAACATACGACTGGTAACTCCTGGTGCTGGTGTGGATAATTGTATGATGGTACCGGTGAGGGATGTTGGGGCAAAAAGCCTGACTTGGGAGCATGGTACCGCTTACGATCCTCAGTTTTAGATGTGGTCCTCCTGGCTATATGCTCGTGCTCTCGTACTGCCTCTACAGTAGGTCGGGCTCGATATGCTGACTGACTTGATGACTGGTACTTGCCTGGCTCTACATTCTGGCTGCAAGTCCTCGGCTTCAAATACCTCTGGTATTCCTTGTCCACAACGTTCTATCAACATCTGGATACTCTGTTGGAGAACGAGATCTCGTTGTTGCAGTGACTCCATGAAGCCCTTGAGAACACCCACCAGCTCAAGAACAACATTCTCTGGCTGCTCTGGTGGGACTGACACTCCTGGCTGATCAGGCTAAACTAGCACATCTGCCCTCGGGTCAACTCTGAACTCTATCTTTGAATACTGATACTGATTCTCCATAACTGGCCTAACAAAAGATTGCTGACCTGCCATCCGCAAAACCCGAATAAGCTGATCAAAAGGAATAAGAACAATGCCCCTGAAAGTTGAAGGACACAAGGATCAAGTCGAGGGAACATGAAAGATCAACGATCAAGACAGATATCAGGTCAAAGAATCAGAGATATAGAATAACACGAAGGATATCAATAAAGGAGAATTATGACTGAGATATCTAAACATCAGTAACCCCCACATATCTGATAAATCAGACCTGCATGGGCTACCACTAAAACCTATGTCATGTCCCAGAACCAGAATACTGGCAAGTATGGACGGACCAGGCCAGCTACGTATACCAGAGTACTCCAGTATCCCGAAATAACGTATAAGTTGTATAGACATGGGGGTTACTACTACAATCCAACAGGCAATCCTAGGTCAAGTATCATAGGTATCTCAATCACAAACAAATATGTAAAGTATAAGAAGTACGATCAACTGGAATATAAAATAGTAAAGCGTCCCAAACTATAATATATCAATGATCATGAAGCTAGTAATACAGAGTGAAGACTAGCAAAAGTAATAGTCATACATGATAAGCTCTAGCTATAGTCTAGAATAATCATGTTCTGGCCCGTAGGCTAAACGTCAAGTCCAAAACACGAGCTAAACACGTGCTCGGAGGCTAAACGCTACAAAAGAATAATATACTTAACTAGTGGAAGAATGAAATAGAAAATCCACTAAGGTACTCTGGTGCTCCGGGTAGTCATCGTCGAGTAGATGGTACAGAAGATCCTTCGGGCTTCTCTATCATATCTGGCCAAACAAAACCAGTGGGGTCAGACCACCAATAGCAAGTACCACAAAGGAAGCCAAACTATGAACTAAAACAAGCATACAAATCATAGCAATGGATAAGACAAAATTAAGTAAAAGCAAATCGAGACTCGTGTGCTACCAATGCACTTATCCCGAGAATAGAAAAGAGAATAAGTAAAGCAACATCTATCATAAAGTAAAGGACATGTGACATAATGTAAACTGTGTACTTATAAGGAAAAGAAAGCATGTGAACATGAAAGATAAACTAGACATGTGAGCAAGTTAAGTAGCGGGGACATGTGAGCATATTAGATAACTGGAACATGTGAGCATGTTAGGTAACTGGAGCATGTGAGCATGTTAGATCTGTATAGAACAACAAATGACATGATAGGAACTAATCAGGAACCCAAGTTACAACTCGTAAACCAAACAAGGACCGGGGTTGTAACCCTTCTCCTGAATAGAACTTTAGTATCTAATCATTTACCGGCAAAAGTAAAGCATAAACAAAGATGTACTGAAAATAACAAATTCGGACACTGTCCAGACAAACTAGACTAGACTGGACTCCATACAACCAATACGGCCAAGCAATCAGTACGGCTTTATACATTAGCTAAATAGGGTTATCAGAATTCTAATTACTAACAAATGCAAGTTTGAGAAATCCCAGTCCAGTTACCCGCCTGCTGCTACCTGAATGATCCAAGCCAAGGATGCAATGGTATATAGTGGATACATCGCCCGGGAGACAAATGTATCCTATAATAGTGGGTATATCACCCGGTAGACAAATGTACCCTAAGACATAATAATGAGTACATCGCCCAGGAGACAAATGTACCCGGTGTAACACTCGACGGTACGCTGAAAGTGTGCTCATCATGACAGATAGCTCCAAATCCTATGAATATATACAAGACCAAGACCAAAGGGGCAACAAATAACTGGGAAATCCTCAATGATCTAAGTAATCAAGCTAGTTGTTTAGTCCTTAACATTTCTTTGTTGGATTCTGGGTGTGGCATTTCGCAGAATCCATCCTAGATATGAGACATGCAAAACTGGACAAAAGGCAAAAATGTGCACATGACAAGCCACAACAAGAAAAATATCATAAACTGAAAGCTAGAAGTTCGCTACGATGAGCCACTATAGGGAGTGCGCCATGACAGGCCACTATCATGTAAGCAAAGAAGGACATGTATCATGAGTGCACCACGACGGACCACTATCTAGTAAGCAAAGATGGATATGTATCATGAGTGCGCCACGACGGGCCAATATCTAGTAACCAAAGAAGACATGGCAACAATTATCATAGCTTGTAAGAAAGAATCTATCAAAAGACATATCATGGCGTATGGGAAAGAATAATTAAAGCTTAGTACATTTCCTAGAAAAATAATTGAACATGTTCTAGTGTCAAGTGTATATAGGGTGTACAATCATTCTCTAACTATGCAAGATCATCTAATCATGTAAAGAAATCATTATAGTCATAGAAAATATCAAAAACGGACAAAAACGGGCAGAAACGGACAAAAACAGAAAAAAAAAACCAGCCTAAAATGACATACCGGCGGTATACGATGGCAAACCGGCGGTATTTCGGCCTAAAGACATAAAGTTTCTGGTACAAAAATTGACATACCTTCGGTATACTACGGCATACCATCGGTATACCGATTTTCCAAACAGCAACAAAATTCAAATTTTTGCCAAAACATGTTTCGGCTATAAAACTTCACTTTAAATCAAAATTCGGATTTTAAAAAGTCAAAATTGTATAGAATTGAATTTCCTACAACATGAAACTATTAGATTTCACAAATTCAAAGATTTGACAGATCAATACCTCAAAATACTCCAAAAATAGGTCATTGGGATACCGAAACGGGTTTCGATTGCCACCAAACTCAAAATCCAAGTATACTAGCTAGGTAAGGACCTCATATATGTATATGTGACCAAGATCCATGATAGAAACACTAGTATCACTCTTGATACCAAGTTTTCTACTAAGTCAATATTGGGTTTTAACAGAAATCAAAACCTTGCTTAAACAAATTTTGGAAACATGCATATATACGAGAATCATAAGAAAAACATATTTAACAAAATGAGTTTGGGAAAATTCTAAGCATTTAATACCAAGGAAAACAAAAATGACAACAAAACAATATGGTTCAAGAATTTGGCAAGATGTACTTGCCTAGGTTAAGCTCCAAGCCTAATCTTCTACTCCTCCTCCTAGGGGGGTTAAACAACACACCCAAGGCCTCAAGGCCAAGCTCGTGGCAAGCTTCAAGGGGGAGAGAAGGGAAGAAGAAATGAAGAGAGAGGAGAGAGAAAGTAAAATGGTATATATAGAAGGGGGAATTAATCTTGACCATTCAAACAAAACAATTATCCATTAGGTAATAGGGTGCATCTATACTATTCACGAAAATACCTAAACATTATTCATTAAAATATCCAAAACACTATTCACGAAAATATCGGAAACACTATTCATGAAAATATATAAAATCGAAAATATCTAACATGTGGAAAATTTGTCTGGACGGTATGTCGTCGGTATACACCGGTATGCCGGCCAAGAAGAAAATCTATAAGTTAGAAATTTTTTTAAAGCATTACTAAAATCAAGAAAATACGAAATACACTACAAAATACGTATCCGTATATAAATACCGATACTGTGAGACGAGTCTCACAAGAACGATAAAAAAATTCTAAATGAATTGTCAAGACAGTTGTAGATTGAGAATCCTAAGAGTCTAATCCTATTAACAAGCCCGTTTGGTACAATAACATAACCAAAACGGCTAACTCGACCTGCATTGGCCACAAAAAAATGTAACAGCCCAATCTTAAAATATATAGGACCAAATATACATTAACATGTTAGCTGTGCATCAAGTAGACTCCAGCTCTATCCGAATACATATAAGCTATCCAGAGGTCCATTATAATTATAACTAGCAAGTCCAACTATATCTTGTAGAAGCATAGAAAATATTAAAGAAAATGACCCATGCGGCCAAAAGAACCCCATGCGGCTCAGAAAGCCCATACGGCTCGAAGAGTCATGCGGCATGAGGTACTATGCGGCCCAAGACATCCCATGCGGCTCTGAAGACACGTGGCA
The DNA here is from genome assembly GCA_029216955.1 of Iris pallida. Classification (NCBI taxonomy): domain Eukaryota; kingdom Viridiplantae; phylum Streptophyta; class Magnoliopsida; order Asparagales; family Iridaceae; genus Iris; species Iris pallida. The sequence goes on along the minus strand of JANAVB010011398.1, from coordinate 5,776,947 downwards.
GGATAGTCCAATTCTTTGCCCCTCGTATTAATTGTATGACGGCTGACAACTCTGAAAAAGTGACAGCCCTGACACAAAAGAAGAAATTATGACGCTGTCATAATGACAGACTTCTAGGAAAGAGAGAGAGATCTCTGACACAAATCCCCCAAGAGCCATAAAAAGGCCACGTGGCCTTGCCACGTGGGCGTTCGTATGCGGCTCAAGTAAAAACTTCTCATGCGGTTCAGAATGAATCCGTCCTATGCGGCTCAGGCCAAGACAGCCTCATGCGGCTCGAGCAAAGACTTCTCATGCGGTTCAGAATGAATCCGTCCTATGCGGCTCAGGCCAAGACAGCCTCATGCGACTCGAGCAAAGACTTCTCATGCAGTTCAAGAGGACCATTTCAAAGCGGCTCAGGCGGATGTATTCCTATGCGGCTCACAATGATAACCTCCCTGTGGTTCAAAGGCTCAAGGGAGGGCCACTACCCAGACAGCCTTGACACATGGCCCTAACCATATGCTGTCTAAAATCATATGCGGCTCACTCGTCATGTGGTTCAGATCCCCGCAGTGGCTCCTAGGACATGTGTCCTAAGTCGATCAATTTCTCAGATTTACTGCAATCAAAGATTGGGTCAAATCCCCATAATCTGGGACACGTGGCAGGAGAATAAATTTAATTTATTCACAGACATCAGAAGATCATTATGAGGAAGATTTATTCCAATCAGCATTAATTGCTGATGGGATTTGGTGTAATCTATACTCAATGGCTCGAATTCGTCACAATCAAAAAACGAACGTCCTAGATTGACCAATCCACAGGCCGCCGCCATCTCCAAGATGTAATCATTGGCAACCCTAATGATAATATCCTACTATTATAAATAGCAAGGTGATATTCCCTTGTAAAAAGTGAGACACGATCAGAGAGAGATATGCATATACAGAGAGACTCCCCCAATAATTAGAGAGAAAATACACAAAGAGAGAGGGAGAAGCCAGAAGAATAATAGAGGGAGAGCAAGAAGAGCATTTCTTCAACGCCAACCATCTCTTCACAGGAGCCAAGGCTGCATACCGATCGTCCAAGGAGTAAGGCAGGGCTGCCGTCGCCTTCCCGAGCCTCTATCGTCACCCTCCAGAATCTAAAATAAACAATTGTACTTAGACTGTTGTACCTAGGTTTTCGTCCCTAGGCTTTCTTTGTACAAGCGAGTTTGTAACGTGAAGTAAAAGTCCAGTCCTTCCATAAAACTGTTCTGTTCCTTTTATATTTCATGGCAAACACAATGGCGACTCTGCTGGGGACAAACTTCTCCACGGCTGAGGAGTTGGTGACACAATCAGATGCAGCCAAGCTTGGCTCCACGCAACAAAAGATGGTTGCCCGGTTCGACTAACAGGCGTTCGAAGAAATGCTCTCCGACAAGAGCGCTGGCCCGGTCCAGGAGCGAGCCCGCACAAAGAAGGCCCGCAAGGAGTGGAGACCCCGATCCTTCTTTCCTACTGAAGCTCTTGCAGAGATACCCTCTGTTGTTCAAGACGGCGAGCAAGACTCTCCTGCGGCCCTACTTCAGACCGTAGATAACACTGCTGTCCCCAAGTCCGACAGAAGAAAATACTATGATGTTGGACTTGCAGGGGCAAAGAGGAACTCTATGCGATCAGAGCCCTATAAGGGTATTAGCCGCAGGGAGAAAGCTCATGCGGCTACATCCGCCAGCCGCATGAAAAAACTTATACGGCCATATCTGTCATCCGTATAGCTTATGCGGCTACAGTTGCCAACCACATAGATGAAACTTATACAGCTATGGAAGTCAATCGCTTGCAGAAAACCCATGCGGCCACAATTGCCAACCGCATGCGGCCAGCCTGCACGGTCGTGACTCCTAGCCGCACAAAAATAAGTCATCCGATAGCAGAAGACAATCGCATGCAGACAGCCTACACGGTACTCAATTCTAGCCGCATAGCGTCCGTTCCATGCTCCTCTCGATCAGTCTCCGACCGACTCTCATACGGTCCTGACCCTAATAGTTCTCTGGATGATAAGCCAGACTCTGTGGTATTCAACTTAGACTCTTCTTATTACGCAACCGTAAATTCTAAAAAGAAGAAGTCTAGGACAGCGCGGGCTCATCAAGCCCAGTCAGCTATCCCAACCTCTGACTATCGGGGCATCCCGTAGACTATCGCACGGGCCTCTGATGGAAAGTTGTATAGAACCGCTCGAGTCCAGCCCCCGACGGTAAAAGGATAAAGTGGTTCCTCTGACCTGCGTGAGGCGATCCTCCACAAACGCAAGAAAAGAGGAGGAGTTTCGGTGTGCAAAGAGTCTTCGCTTGGACGTCACTACACCCAAATCATCGTCAACTGCTGTTGCAACAAAGCGACAGCGACGGAAAATCGGCCATCAGTCTTCCAAAGACTACAGCATCCGAGCTCAGAGGACGAGGCACCTTCTGTTGTCTCCTGCAATTCCACTCAGAAAGTCCCCGTCGAGGGGAGAGGGAAGAAGACAAGCATCTCCAGTCCCAAGTATCAACCACTACAGCTAAGAAACTATCGTCTAAACGGTTGTCCTCTACCGGAGTATTCTAACACACCCATTCAAAGACGAAATCTGTCGCAATAGGAAATTCATCATCCACATCGCTGGGGGTCGTGGAAACTGGAGGTAGCACTCCTCCGAATATCTGCAACAATTTGATGTTTCAAGGAGCCGAGCCTGGACAAACAACTCTTCCATCAGGTACAACAGACGCTGATGTCCCCGAGGACATCCGTGACTCTCAAGACGAAGCAAGCTCTGAGGCTGGGGATACCGTTCCCTCCGAGTTCGAGCCCGAAAAGAACATTCCCACCTACCCCGATGACTTTTCGGTGCATGGGTATGACTCGGAGGGCACATCCTCCACCGTTCCTTCCATCACTCCTCATGTAAGGACGGTGTTCATAACGGACATCAATCAAGGTGGTTCCAGTGATCGCCAGCGTATCAACAATCTCGAAGCCATATTACTTGCTTTGGTCAAGTCTGTAGAAGAGATTAAAGCGGCCCTTCCAACTCTGTAAGGAGGAACGCCTGGCCAAACAAGCACGGGCCCTGCGGTCAATGCGGACTCGAACTCAGTGGCACCAAACTCGGGCAATAATCCTCCCGAAGTAACAGCCCCTACCGCGACAGATGAGGCTCGAGAAGTAAGAAAAGAGGTTCAGGAGCTCCGAGCCACGTTCCATGCTCGAGAAAACGCTCAAGACCTCAGAATACGGCAACCATATCCTGCTGAATGGAGGGATGTTCCGTTCCCACCAAGATATAAGCCGTTCAATATCAACCCGTATGATGCCAAGACCTCAGCAAGTCGGTACGTCACTTACTTCGAGGTCACCACTGACCATCTGCCCCATGATGATGCTATTCTTACGAGATTATTCATTGGGGCATTGGAAGGAGTCACTTTCGACTGGTATCGCAATCTGTCGGACAACTGCATCCACTCCTTCGCCGGCTTCAAGCGTATGTTCTTGGAGAGATTCTACGAGGTAGGGCAGGACGTCACCATGTCCACCCTCATGGACGTCATCCAAGGGGAGAAGGAGCTGACGAGAAACTACATTGAGCGGTTCCGCCAGACCGCCATGAAGCTGCCCTCCGGAAATCCAGATTCCTCTTTAATTAAAATTTACCAAAAGAGACTGCTTCCAACGATCAGTCTCTGGATGGGCGAAAGTCAATTCAAAGATTGGAAGGCGTTCATCATCAGCGCCACAAGCGCCGAAGAACGACTGAAGAAGGCTCGCCAACTGGGATTGTACATCTCGGAAGGAGAAAACAAGGGCAAGCGTCCCAACAACGATAATGGGGGTAGCCTCTCCAACAATCGAGACAGCAAAGGAAAGCAGGCTATGGTGGCCGATACAGCACAAAAACCTGAGCCGAAGCCAGCAGACAAACAATGGCCGTAAATCACTTACTCCTTCGAAGACGGTCACGTCAAGCCCATCTTGGACATGCTCATACAAGGGGACAGGATTCAGCTTCCTCCACCAAGATGGGAACCACGGCTGGCAGAGATGGAGAATCCAAAGTACTGCCATTATCGTCGCTATGTCCATCATGCTACACACGATTGTTACCAACTGAAACGGTACATCCAAAACATCATCGATTCGAACGCTCCGGCCATCGATTTCGAAGAGGTAACCGTGGCAGCCAATATGGTGTCCATACAATTTGGCAGCTTCCCTCCGACGGAAACTCAAGACGGGGTGGTCCCCATCCCTCTGGCGATAATGGAGATTACCAATCTTCCACCTCCCCGAGATCAGGCTGCCGGTCTAGTACCCCTTACCACATCACGAGGGGAGGTCATGTAGATCCATCCAGACTTGGTGTTAGAAGTGACTCGACCCACACCATCTTCCACTAGCAAAAAGAAAAGTGGAAAAGTCAGGACCTGCCACACAATCTTGGCAGACAACGAGGAAGCTACAACCGTCGTCACGCGGTCCGGAGCGCAATCCCAACCTGTGGTTGATAATCCAGCTGAAAATCATCAACCCACCACAACTGATGCTCCGGGACTGGCTCAGCCTTCGACGACCGACAAGCCTAGGCCGAGGGAGACTCGCTTCGACAAATCTCTCCGAAAAGAAGCAACCCAAGGGCTAGAAAGGCCCTACAACTTTGACATCTTAGCGTAATTGGCTAACACACCGGCCAAGTTGTCATTGTACGAACTCCTAAGGCTCTCCAAGGACGTTCGTATTGCATTGAGCGAAGCACTCCAAAATGTCGATGCCTATCTGGCTCAATCCAACCTCACCGGGGAAGACTCACCCGTGGATCTCCAAGACAGTGCCTGCACGGGATCAATGCCCAACATCGTCTTCACTCCGCAGGACATGCTCATCAAAACCAACCTACATGATCGCCCGCTATACTACACGGGATACATCGGCGACGTAAAGGTGGATCGGATGCACATTGATCCTGGCTCTTCCATAAGTATCATCCCGAAGGGTCTGCTACATCATCTCCGCATCCCAATGCATCGCCTGACACCAACAAGCACCGCCATCAGCGGTTTTAATTCGGGCAGGTGCTACCCTATTGGAAAGATTTGTCTGAAGTGTCAGATTGGCGATCTCCAATCCGAAGTTACTTGCTACGTTATAGATGCAGACACTTCTTACAACATCCTCTTGGGGCGCCCATAGATACACAATTATATGATCGTGCCTTCCATGCTACATCAGTGCTTCAAATATGTCGACAAACACGGCTTCGTGAGGACGGAATTTGGTGATATCGATCCCTTCAAAGGGGTCGAATCTTACTACTCAGACTCCTGCCTGTACGAAAAATCGAAGAAGCATCTTGCTGAAGGAGATGTACAAGCCAGTACCGAAACAGCCACAGGATCAGAAGAACCTCTGACGATCCACCTCCAAGCTCGCAAACCGGGCAAGTCCGCACCCCTTACCGCCACTCTGCGAAAGGACGTGATCAGCCTCTCGGCGTAGGAGGAGCAGATGATAATCCGGCTGCCAAGGTCCGGCCAAGTACCGAGACCCACAACGGGGCCATTGATAATCAGACTGCCGAGAGTCGGTCAACCCCAAACGGAGAAGCTCAATCCCTCCGATAGGCCACTGACGATATGCCTTCCCAAGAAGGGTCGTCACCCCGATGCGAGGTCTGACACTTCTAGCGAACCGGCCACTCCTTACTCCATATCAAATACCAAATTGGGGGTCGCTAGTCTGCCAATGACTCCACGCTCTGCTCCATCAACTGAACCACTGACAATCAAGCTTCCCAAGTCGTCCTCTCAGTCTTCGTTTACACAGGGGATAGCCGAAGAGGAACCGGAGCTAGCCAAGTATGTGGCTACCCACACTAATGTCCCCTCCGCTGATGATGTAATCCCCCTAGAAAAGATACCTTACTTCATCAATAAAGGGTTATCTTTGAACTACACCGAGCTCAATAAGCTATGTACAATGTATGCTATGGAACACGATATAGGCACTCACCTACACACACAGGTGACAAATGTGTACACCGCAATCCAGCTTACTCCAGCAGAAGACGCTTACCGAATAATCGAGGGAGGGGACCATCCAATCATCTTCGGCAGGAAGGACAACCCGCATCCCTTCACCATAAAGGAAGCCGACCTCGGGTCAGATACCGGAAGATTGCCTCTGTATCTTTATGGCCCCCAATCCAAATATCTCATGCAGAAACATGGGTATGATCTGGAGACGACGCCAGGTTTGAACTACGACACTGGACGACGATTACCGTTGAAGCCACTAGTCCCGGCAGGCAAACTACGAGACTACTATAGCAAAACTCGATGCGGGTTAGGGTATGTAACGCCTACTATGACCCCTGAGAGTTCATATGAAGAATGTGACTGGCAGTCACATTCAACCGGGTCATCAACTTCTGACTCGGATACTAGCATCGGAGACGTGTTCAGACAAGTCTTGTCAGTCAATATGGCATTCGCCGACGCTTACGAAGAAGACGAAGACGTCCCCGAAATCCTCGAGCTAGAGTCGTGGGCCCAACAATTGGACGTACAATGGGAAAAGTGTTTCGAACAGAGAGAACCTCCTACCAAAGATGAGGTCATACAAGTGGATCTCGGCAGCGAATCTTCTCCAAAACCAATTTTCGTCAGTAAAAGCCTACCAGACGAAGAACGGGAGTCGCTGCTAGAACTTATCAAAGAATACATTGATGTGTTTGCCTGGAGCTATAAGATATGCCAGGGTTAAATCCCGATATTGCTCTTCACAAACTCAATATTCGGCCAGATGCGAAGCCAGTCAAGAAACAACAGCGACGCTTCCGTCCAGGCATCATGGACGCGATCGAAGCCGAAGTCAACAAACTGATAACCAGCGGCTTCATTCGTGAGGAGCAACATCCCGATTGGGTCACCAATATAGTACCCGTCCTCAAGAAGAATGGGAAGATTCGAATCTGTATCGACTTCCGCAATCTGAACGAGGCATGCCCCAAAGATGAGTTCCCCCTCCCTATCACAGACATCATGATTGACAATACCTGCAGTTTTGAACGTATGTCATTCATGGATGGCTTCTCGGGGTACAACCAAATCAAGATATCTCCTGACGACGAAAAGCATAAATCATTCAGAACACCGATTGGCACATACTGCTACACAGTTATGTCTTTCGGTTTAAAAAATACTGGCGGCACATATCAAAGAGCCATGAGCATCATCTTCAGAGACCACTTACGCAAGACAGTGGAGTGCTATGTTGACGATATAGCCGTTAAGAGTCGTTGCAAGGGAGACCATCTGCAAGATCTAAAGACGATATTCGACCTAATACGAGCGCACAATTTGAAAATGAACCCTACGAAGTCCTTTCTGGGCGTATCCAGCGGGAAGTTCTTGGGCTTCATCATCACGGCACAAGGTATCCATGTAGACCCGGAGAAAACAAAGGCAATCATGGAGATGGACCCCCCGAGAAACCTCCGCGAACTCAGAGGCCTCCAAGGGAGGCTAGCTTGCATCAGGAGGTTCATTTCTAACCTCTCCGGGCGATGCTGACCATTCACGCATCTCATGAAGAAAGGAGTCTCATTCGTATGGGACGAGGAATGTCAGCGTGCTTTCGACAGCATCAAAGAATATTTGTCAAATACTCCAGTTTTGGTGGCCCCGGTTAATGGAAAACTATTCCTGCTCTATGTACGAGCAATGGAACATTCCCTCGGGGCTCTGCTCGCACAAAACAACGAGGCAGGCCATGAGCAAGCCATATATTACCTCAGCCGAATAATGATTGGGCCAGAGCACCGATACACCGCTGTGGAGAAGGAATGCCTCGCCCTGGTGTTCGCCATTCAGAAAATGCGATACTATGTCACCGGACAAATGATACATGTGATCTCACGAGTCAACCCTCTCATGATCCTCATGACTAAACCTGTGGCACTCAGCTCTCGACTCGCTACATGGGCAATATTGCTGTCCCCTTATCATATGATCTTCGTCCCACAAAAGGCAGTCAAAGGTCAAGCCCTGGCAGACTTCATAGCAGCCCACCCAGGCTCGGAGTCCTCCAGAATATATGAAGAGATCCCAGATGAGGTCACCGATTCGCATGCAACCTCTCACGATAATATATGGCGAATGTTCTTCGACGGTGCTTCAAGAACCGGACCTAAAGGCAATATAGTTGTCGGAGTCGGGGTAGTGCTGATCTTCCCTTCCGGATTAGTGATTAACCGCACTTACTCCCCCACCGAGCCCTGCTCTAACAATGTGGCCGAGTACAACGCTCTGGTCATTGGCCTCCAACTCGTAAGAGAGCTGGGGGTAGAATACCTTGAAGCATACGGCGATTCCCAACTAATCGTCAATCAGATACGGGGCTCATATGAGGTCCGCCACGAAGACATGATCCCTTATTACCAAATAGCGATTGACATCATCTTGTCGTTCGAGGGGTTCTTCATCGAACATGTCCCCAGACTCCGAAATATCGAAGCTGATGCCTTAGCCGGTCTTGCCGCTTCCCTAGCAGTTCCGAACTATGATCGCCAATCAGTGGATATGATAGGCCACGAACTGGTCTGTCCCAAGAACAATGTGCAATTCGTGGCGAGTTATTCCGTACAGACGATCGATGATGCCCCAGATTGGAGACAACCATTCATCGACTTCGTCGTCTACGAAATCCTGCCCGAGAACCCAAAGGAAGCCACTTCCATCACACGACATTCTCTCAGATTCTTCTACAATATAGAGACAAAAATGTTGTATCGTCGCTCCTACGATGGATTACTGCTTTGGTGTCTGTCAAATGCAGAAGATAAAGAAGCCGTACGAGAAGCTCATGACGGTGTCTGAGGGGCCCACCAGCCTGGCCCTAAATTGCAAGACCTCCTCCGCCGAATGGGCTACTACTGGCCCATAATGGTGGCAGATGCGATAGACTATGCTAGAAAATGCAAAGCCTGCCAAGTCCACGCGAACTTCATTCACCAACCATCCGAATTTCTACATCCGACAGTGGCGTCCTGGCCATTCAAAGCATGGAGAATGGATATCATTGGTCCAATCACCCCACCTTCCTTCCGAGGACATCGCTTTATACTTGCGATCACTGATTACTTCTCCAAATGGGCGGAGGCTATCCCACTCGCAGAAGTCAAGACTTCAAACGTGATCAGCTTCCTTAAGCATCACGTCATCTACCGCTTTGGACTGCCCCGAAGGATCATCCATGATAATGGTCCGCAGTTTGTAAGCCATGCTTTCTATCGGTTTTGCGATAAGCATCGTATTCAGAATATTGCTTCGACACCGTACAACCCGGCAGCGAACGGGTTGGCAGAGGCATTCAACAAAACAATCATCAAACTCCTCTAGAAGTTTGTTTCCTCCAACAAGCGCGACTGGAACGAGAAGCTCGACGAATGCTTATGGGCTTATCGCACCACAGTTCGAACAGCCACCGGGAATACACCATTCTCTCTAGTATACGGGAGTGAGACAGTTCTCCTATTAGAGTCTCAAATACCCTCACTCCGCGTCGCCCTTACGTATTAATTGACGACGGATAACAACTACCGACGTCGACTACAAGAGTTGGAGGCCTTAGATGAAAAGCGCCACCTAGCTCAACAAAGGATCGAGCTATACCAAGCACGCATCTCAGGAGCCTTCAACAAGAAGGTCAAAATCAGAACATTCCAAGTGGACGATCTTGTTCTGGCAGTCCGGAGGCCAATGGTCATGACTCACTAGGCCGTCGGCAAGTTCCAGCCAAAATGGGAAGGTCCATTTGTCATCGAGGCCGTGTTCTCTAACGGTGCTTACCGCCTCGCTAAGCAAAACAGAGACTTGCTCATGTTGCCCGTCAACGGCAAGTTCCTGAAGAAATATTATGTCTAAATGACATTTTCCAAATTATTGAGTCATGTACCGGCTGGTACCACTGAACTCACCCTCACAATTTTCCAGATTATTGAGTCATGTACCCACTGGTACCGCTGAACTCACCCTCACAATTTTCCAGATTATCGAGTCATGTGCCCGCTGGTACCGCTGAACTCACACTCACTATTCTCCAGATTCCCAAGTCATGTACCCGTTGGTACCGCTGAACTCACACCCACAATATTACAGATTTTTGAGTCACGTACCCTCTTGTACCGCTGAACTCATGCCCTTCTTCCACAAAGATATCCCAAATTACTAAGTCATGTACCCGCTGGTACCTCTGAACTTACACTTTGATTCCAACATTCATGGATTGTTGAGTTATGTACCCGTTGGTACCCCTGAACTTACATCTCGGTCACTCTTTTGAAAGAAAGTCATGTATAACCGTACCGCTGAACTTTCTTCCTACAAGAGATCCTTCCTCATGATCCACTACCTGCACTCCCAGCGCACAAAAAGGGTAACGGGTCCATAAACTTCCAAGATCGCCATGTCCTCATTACCTCTGAGTCGTCATATTTCCACCAAAAACAAATCACCCCTTACATAGAACTTCCATGTCCTCATTACCTCTGAGTCGTTCTATGTGCCCTCCTTCATTGAGCCCACTCCTGTCATGTCCTCATTACCTCTGAATGGAAAGACTCCATCGAAGAAACCTTCATACTTGCCATGTCCTCATTACCTCTGAGTAAGTATGATGATCCCCTTTCGACCTATTATTTGTACCCACAACCAGAGTACGCCAAGGGTAATGGGTCCCCAAATGTCCCCTGTTGACCACAAATGTCCTCTGTTGGGCCACCAATACCCTCCGTCGAGTTCACTCCTACCATGTACTCATTACCTCTGAGTAGGAAGACTCTATGTTTAAAAAACTTTCCTACTTGCCATGTCCTCGTTACCTCTGAGCAAGTAAGTCGATTCCCCCCTACAAAACGGCGCTGAAGTGAATTTGAGGCAATTAAAGACCCGCATACGTGGCGAGAAGCTATGCGGCTGAATAGTCCTATGCGGATGAGACATTCCGGCGACTGAACAATCTATGCGGCCAAGATCTCTATGCGGTCAGGGTTTCATATGCGGCTAGAAGAATACGACCATGCTTCTTATTCAAAGTATTTCAATTTTGCAAATTGAAAACTTTGAAGGGGGTCTTGTAGAAGCATAGAAAATATTAAAGAAAATGACCCATACGGCCAAAAGAACCCCATGCGGCTCAGAAAGCCCATGCGGCTCGAAGAGTCATACGGCATGAGGGACTATGCGGACCAAGACATCCCATGCGGCTCCGAAGACACGTGGCAGGATAGTCCAATTCTCTGCTCCCTCGCATTAATTGTTTGACGGCTGACAACTCTGAAAAAGTGACAGCCCTGACACAAAAAGAAGAAATTATGACGCTGTCATAATGACAGACTTCTAGGGAAGAGAGAGAGATCTCTGACACAAATCCCCCAAGAGCCATAAAAAGGCCATGTGGCCTTGCCACGTGGGTGTTCGTATGCGGCTCAAGAAAAGACTTCTCATGCGGTTCAGAATGAATCCGTCCTATGCGGCTCAGGCCAAGACAGCCTCATGCGGCTCGAGCAAAGACTTCTCATACGGTTCAGAATAAATCCGTCATATGGGGCTCAGGCCAAGACAGCCTCATGCGGCTCGAGCAAAGACTTCTCATGCGGTTCAAGAGGACCATTTCCATGCGGCTCAGGCGGATGTATCCCTATGCGGCTCACAATGATTACCTTCCTGTGGTTCAAAGGCTCAAGGGAGGGCCACTACCCAGACTGCCCTGACACATGGCCCTAACCATATACGGCCTAAAATTATATGCGGCTCACTCGTCATGTGGTTCAGATCCCCACAGTGGCTCCTAGGACACGCGTCCTAAGCCGATCAATTTTTCAGATTTACTGCAATCAAAGATTGGGTCAAATCCCCATAATCTGGGACACGTGGCAAGAGAATAAATTTAATTTATTCGCAGACATCAGAAGATCATTATGAGAAAAATTTATTCCAATTAGCATTAACTGCTGATGGGATTTGGTGTAATCTACACTCAATGGCTCGGATTCATCACAATCAAAAAACGAACGGCCTAGATTGACCAATCCACAGGCCGTCGCCATCTCCAAGATGTAATTATTGGCAACCCTAATGATGACATCCCACTATTATAAATAGCAAGGTGCCATTCCCTTGTGAAAAGAGAGACACGATCAGAGAGAGATATGCATATACAGAGAGACTCCCCCAATAATCAGAGAGAAAATACACACAGAGAGAGAGAGAGAAGCCAGAAGAATAATAGAGGGAGAGCAAGAAGAGCATTTTTTCAACGCCAACCATCTCTTCACAGGAGCCAAGGCTGCATACTGATCGTCCAAGGAGTAAGGCAGGGCTGCCGTCGCCTTCCCGAGCCTCTATCGTCACCCCCCAGAATCTAAAATAAACAATTGTACTTAGACTGCTGTACCGAGGTTTTCGTCCCTAGGCTTTCTTTGTACAAGCGAGTTTGTAACGTGAAGTAAAAGTCCAGTCCTCCCATAAAACTGTTATGTTCCTTTTATATTTCATGGCAAACATATCTCAATCCACAGATAATAATATAAGTGGGAACCAAATGCATTAATTTTGATCAAACAGTAATATACTGATGCCACTCGAATATAAATACAAGAATAGACAATTTGTAATAAAGTTAGCCAGACCTTAATACAATCATCGTGAACAAGCCCATAACAAAAAGTAAAGCTTGTAAAACTAGGCTATACAGCAGAAAATGTCATCATAAAATATAGAAGATGAAAGAACGATAAAAGTACCATTAGCGATACCTGAATCCTGGAGATGTAATCGTCCACCAATCTACCATTCTATTCTAGCAGTTCAGCAAATACTTGGAGAGATCATTAGGTCCTCAGGGGACTAGCAAAATACATAAAAATATGCCAAATGTAACAGTATAAAATATACAGGGTAAATAAGAAATAGTCGTGAAAGATTCAACGAAGACACAAGTAGACTAAGACATAAGGAACCTAAGACAAGAAAACTAAGACACAAGGAACTAAGACACTCGCATGCCATACTAGCTAGTAGTAGCTAATAGGTCAATCCTATAGATTGTAGTCAAGGCAAGCACTTCTAATCTATAGTATCTCAATTGTAGTCAAGGCAAGCACTCCCAATCGAGATTGTATCTATTCCTAGTATCAAGATCAAATAATCTTATAGAGCGGTCAAGGTAAGCACTCATAATCTATAGAATATCATAAGTCAAGTCATACTCAAGTCAAGTCCAAGTTAAGGAACAATGGTGTAAGACTAGATAACTCTATCACGAGACACAGATGAATATGAAGATAAATATTACAGGTGATGAAATATAACAGAAATCATGTACATGCATGTAAAACTAGAAACAGGTTAAAGAAACATGAATTTAACAATATAAGAAAAAAACAATAGAAAAGTAGAGAAGATGTATATAAGATATACTATACAAGTTGGCAAGGTATGCTTGCGTGGAGTTTGTCTAATCTGTGCTGAAACCGCGAGAACAAAGTCAAATTTAAGCCTAGGCACAAGCAATAGTTCTCCAGGAATCTACCGAAGCCCAAAAACTGCAACCAATAATCAATACACAGTATATACATACCCATCTATATACCTATAGGTTGCCCTTATTAGGGTTTTATTGGAATAGTTCTATTTGGAGAAATAATTTGTCAAACCTTATGCCATGTAGATAAAATCCTTACTAGTGTTTTATTTATGAAAATAATTTAAAGAATTAATGTTATTATACCAACACATTTATTAGGTTTGTTTTATGAAAAATATTCTTTTTTTATAATACTCTTATAAATATGGAAGAAAAATTATTATTAGCTATCCTAAATAATATGATTTATTCTTGTAATCTTTAACTTATTATTAATATCTATGACTTTATGTATTTATATAAATACTACTATTTATATAAAATATAAACATAACTGTCTAGATAATGCTAATTATGTATACCATTTTATATTTATGTACATATTATAGGGTAAAAATACTAACATATGTATACCATATGCCTGTATATCCAATTAATTATTTATGTGATATATATTAAATACTATATGTTCCTATGCACCTGACACAAGCATTTCTCATAGAGAAATAGAGGGTGTATAGGTAATTTTACCTATAAAACTAAATTTTAGCTGCTATTTCCTCTTTACGCGTAGTTGTCGCTGCAACTACTGCTTCTTCCTCCTTCCGAGCAGTTGGCAGCGGATGGACTCTCATACTCGCTTGGAGGTCGTTGGCGTACGGATCAGAGCGGGAGTCTCGACGACACGACAACTCCTCTCATTGATGAGGCTCGACTACCTACACGTACGCGACTGTCTCAAGGAGAATCTGCGTTTGTACGTCCTATCTACTGGGTGAAAGCCACACATATGTTCAACAATGGCACGAGACAGTATTGGCTTGACTAGAGGAGCGTCGATGGGACGATCACTGTTGTGGGCTCGACTACTCCAGCGTTCGGCATCTTCAAATTCGGTACGATGGTGACTTGATGAGGCTCCGACAGCCTGATGGTTGTCAGTGCAATCGCTGCTCACTGCCGCAACTGCTGAGCGTGTAGTCCGATGCACGGACGACGCAGCTCGGCCAGAGGTGGCTGACTTCGGTCGAGAGGTCGGCGCTAGGCGACTATCACGACCCGCACCCATATGTTTCAGATACGATTCGCCAGGCACGCCTAGCCTACGCCGCAACATTGGTGGTAGTGCGCTGTCTATGCTTCAAGGTTACGACATTTGATAACATAACTTATTCACAGTAACTAAAGGAAGATAACATGTAAAAGATATCAAATTTTATTAAAAATCAAAGGACAAGTGTTTGATCACATTTAATACAATAATAACAGGAGTTACCGGAGACAAATTCGGTAATAAAATGAAAGGTAAGATTAGGAAATGATAGAAAACAACTGGAACAAAATATTGTCGAATCATTCAAGAATAGCTTCAGAGCCTACGGTTCATCATGCGGTCCAAGGTCCAAAGGAAGATAACGCCTAAAAATAGTTACCCAGTCAGGATTAGAGCAAGTACCACTTACACATATTAACCATAAACAAATACTAATTATAAATACATGTAATAGTCAGAAAATGAGACAAAGTAAAAAAACATGCAAGTAGCCAAGAAAATAATAAGCAAGTAGATAATCATATAAATAAATGGCTAACAATAATTGACTAATATGGCATGAATTTAAGTAAAACAGTTATTCTAAGTGTTTGAAATACCGTGTTCCACATGTGGTCGACTAGGGGGTAAGATCTTGCACGACGCACGTGTGATGTGCGTCGGCTATTCTTCAAGTAAGACTAGTGGAATAGTTCTGGGTAGCCTACATGTGTATTAAAGTATTCTTCCGCCCAACTAATACTCATAAACAAGTCATGGTATGAGATGATCACAAAGTCACTAGTCATAATCATAAATCACAAGATACGATCATAATGATCATGAAATCGCAAAATAATAAAATATGAATAAAAGCACTATGTGTAAGTACAAGTGTCACAAAATCATGTATGCTAACTACACAAGAATTTATAGCAATATTTAAGAAAGGGGTAACATAGGTGTATGGTACTTGCCTCAAATGGTTTGAGTCGACGTGCACGACATGGAATGACTTATAAGCTAAAGTCCAATAAATGATCCCGTATGATGAAACATACAGTTCCATGAAATTCATAATAGTCTAAATAGCCTAGTTTGATATATGAAAGTCCAGATTTGGAGGTCGGTACGATAATCAGGAAAAGAAAAATGATTTGATTAGTTATGATCACGATAATATTGAGAAGGAAACTATTATTTAGAAAATATTTAGAATTTACTAATTAGAAGGCTAAGGCTAGAATAGTTGCTTATTATAAAATTGACCAAATATCATATAGGCCTAAAGCCCATAGCTAATAACTTTATTCATAGTCTTTTAGGCTATTTAATTAGCCTATTTGACTAATAAATTTAGGTTCGAGACCCATTTGCAAATTAAAATAAGAACGCATCTTTAGGGCTCAAACCCATTTACCAATAAATCATAATTTAGGCTAAAGGCCTAATTTATAAAATATAACTTGGTATGTAGGGCTCAAGGCCCGCTTTGGTTCTTTTTGAACAATATATGGCTAGAAAGCCCAATTAAAATATTTAATTAAATATTGTTGGGTTTGTAGCCCTTTTTGAAACATAGAATAAATAATATATGGCAAAAGCTTATTTGAGTGATAAAATTTGGATTTTATGGCTAAAATCCCAATTTGCCAAATATCTAACATTATTGGGCTAAAAGCCCATTTTCAATTAAATTATAAACAATGTAGGGCCTGAAACCCCGATTGGACTAATATATGCAATGTAGGGCCCATGCCCATTTATACATAATAAAATATGTATATGTATCCATTAATAAACACATTTATATTCATAAGTATAATCTCATATATATATATATATATATATATATATATATATATATATATATATATATATATATATATATATATTTATATATATATATATATATATAAAAATATATATATATATATATATATATATATATATATATATGAGATTATACTTATGAATATAAATGTATATATATATGAGATTATACTTATGAATATATAAATGTATATATATGAATATATAAATGTATATATATATATATGAGATTATACTTATGAATATATAAGTATAAAATATATATATATATATATATATATATAAATATATATATATATATATATATATATATATATATATATATATATATATATATATATATAAATATATATATATATATATATATATATATATATATATATATATATATATATATATAAGTGTATATATATATATATATATATATATATATATATATATATATATAAGTATATATTTATACTTATATATATATATATATATTTTTTTTTATATACTTATATATATATATATATATATATTTTTTTTTTTTTATATATATATATATACTTATATATATATATATATATATATATATATATATATATATATATATATATATATATATATATATATATATATATATATATATATATATATAAGTATAAAATATATATTATATATATTCATAAGAATAAAAAAAAAAGAAAATATATATATATATATATATATATATATATATATATATATATATATATATATATATATATATATATATATATATATATATATATATATATATATATATAAGTATATATTTATACTTATATATATATATATATATATATATATATATATATATATATATATATATATATATATATATATATATATATATATATATAAGTATAAAATATATATTATA
Organism: Iris pallida; assembly: GCA_029216955.1. NCBI lineage: Eukaryota > Viridiplantae > Streptophyta > Magnoliopsida > Asparagales > Iridaceae > Iris > Iris pallida. The sequence continues at coordinate 5,759,507 of JANAVB010011398.1, read as the reverse complement.
TATATTCATAAGTATAAAATATATATATTCATAAGTATAATCTCATATATATATATATATATATATATATATATATATTGTTGGCCCATTCCATGGTCACACCCGATTTTGATAATCAACATGCACTTCAGTCAATACACAAAATATACAAAATGCTGCTAATCATTTCAGGCTATATGTGAAATCAATATCAACGGACGTTGTACTGCATCAACAAGCAAAGATATTACCAATCTGAAGATAAATTTCAATAGATTTTTGTTTGAGTCATTTTACAGTTTATTTTGTATTTTACTTTTTATTGAGTCTAGGATTTATATTGTAAAATCAACTAGGTAATACTGGCTTAGGTTTATCCCAGTCCAAATTTCTAAAAAGCCTACCTATTTCCATTTCATGTTTACAAAATATTCCGTATTATTTCTAACAAACAGCTTTTGACAAATATTTCGAAATTTCCTTGATAGAACTCAAAACCGAGTTCGGTCCGAACTCTGCCCGAGTTTGGTCAGTTTAAATTCAAAGTTCAGTTGCCTCCAAATCTGCGAGCAACGTCTCTATGCAAAATATTTGCATCAGAACTCTGCCCGAACTCTGTCCGACGGTCCTAGAAAACACCTATAAATAGAAGAGATTTTTTCATTTCAAATCATTCATTCACTCTTCATCTTCTCTTCTCTACTCAGCAAGTGTTTTCAAATATTCTAAAGCTTTCAAATCATACTTATACATCTCTTAGACAAAAGCCAATAATATCTATGTTGATTTAGAGTCTTTTGGTGTCCAAGAGTTGTAAAGAGGTCGTTCCAAGATTAGCAACTATCCTTGTTGTGGAGCCGGTCGTGCGCTCGTCACTGAGCACAGTGTTGTGAAGTTGGTCGTGCACTTGTCACCAAGCACGGTGTTGTAAGAGACTGCAAGCTCTCATTTAGCTTGTGCCATAGTAGATTAACAACGAGCAAGAGTACTCAAGACTGGATTAGTCCTCTCAGAGGGATACCAGTATACATCGCTGTGTCACTGAGTTTGATCTCTCTATCTCTTGCTGCATTTATTTACTCTCTCTTATTTACTGCTATAGTTATTTTTAAGATTTTAATTGGTGATTATTTTCCGCTGCACACACACACTCTATTCACCCCCTAGAGGTGCTCAACGGTCCTACAATTGGTATCAGAGCAGGTTATATTCTTATATAACAAACCTCAGGGAGTATATATGGCAGCCATGAAATCAATATTCAATGGTGAAGGGCAATTCACAAATAGACCCCCACTTTTTGATGGTACAAATTATACCTATTGGAAAATACGGATGACTTTTTCTTAAAATCTCTTTACTTTGATCTTTGGTCTATAGTCATTGATGGTTATAAGAAATCAGCACCCATAGTGGTTGAAGGCCCGCTTGTAGACAAGCTTCATGACAAATACACTGAAGCTGAAAAAGCTAAGGCTAGTCTAGATGCTCGTGCCATCAATGCACTATTCTGTGCAATTGATGAAACGGAGTTCAACAAAGTTTCAACATGTAAAACGTCTCACGAAATTTGGAAACTTCTTGAGGTAACTTATGAAGGTACTTCCCAAGTGAAGGAATCTAAAATTAGTAGACTAACACAGGAATATAAATCTTTCAAGATAAAACCCGGTGAGTCAATTACACAGATGTTCACATGTTTCCTTGATATAACTAATCCTTTGCAATCTCTTTGTAAGGATTACAACAATTATGAGAAGATCAGAAAAATGCTGCGAGCTCTAACCAAGAACTGGAATCCAAAAGCCACAGCAATCATTGAAGGAAACCATCTCACCACTATGTCGTTGGAAACACTGATGGGCAAGCTCATGACCCATGAATTTGATTTGCAAGAGTTTGAAGAAGTAACTCCAAAAAAAAATCTATTGCCTTCAAAGCTCAATCAAGAAAATCAACATGCAATGACTCTGATGAAGAATCATCAAGTGGTGATGAACAAGCTCTATTTGTGAAGAACTTCAGAAAATTCCTAAAGTTTGAGAAATCAAGCAGAAGGAAGAGAGATATCCAAGAAAGCAATAAAGATAAAACCATTTGCTTTGGATGCAATAAGACAGGGCACATGAAGAAGGACTGTCCAACTTCAAAGAAAAGCAGTCCATATGATAGATCAGGATCAAGCAGAAAAGCAACAACCGGTCGAAAGTATGCTAACACAAGCATCTGGCATGAAAGTGATGCCAGTGATACAGAAAAAGAAGACAGACCCTGCAGAAATGCCAATGTCTGTCTTATGGCATTTGATAAGGTATCCTCAAACCCTCTATATGATGATTTTACTTTCGATGAATTAGAAAATGCCTTTAGCGAATGTCACTACCACATTTCTAGTTTGAGGGTATTTTTGATATTTTTGGGGTTATTTGAATTTATTAGAATTTTTTTAAATTTATGGGAATTTTTAGAAATTATTTTGGAATTGTTTGAATGAGGGTTGACAAGGTTGACTTTGACTAGCTTTGACTTTGTGACCTAACCCTAGTTGAGTTGGACTTGGCTAGATATGAGGCCCTAGGTTAAGTTAAGTTAACCATACTCTAGTTACTGAAATCAAATGGGAATATAGAGATTAGAATAGAAAGATTTTGATCACATGTCATGACTTGTGATTTTTGAGACAATATTTTATGACTAAGCCCAAAGCCCATTAGCCAAGTGCCCAACCCTAACCCTAACATTAATTGTCCAGCCACTTAACCCATCCTAGGGATTCCTCCCTTATAAATATTCTCTTAGAAATTAGGGCTAGCCTCTAAGGAAGAACAAGCTTTAGAAAGAGGTAATTTCTCAACTTCTAAAATCCCTAAAAATTCCATTTTAGCTCCATTTTCCATCAAACAAATTGCAATGGATTTTAAATGAAGTGTTCTTGCTGTTGTTACATGTTATTCTCAGATTCAAATCAATTTGGAGGAGTTTGACCATCAAGAGGAACACTTCTCTTTAGAGCTTTTTGGAGATTTTGATACATAGAGGTAACTTTCAATTTACACCATAAAATTCTGGTTTTATTGCATATCTAGGGAGCCCTATGCCTAACCTAGCTATAGGAATAGGAAAACCTAGAATTTGAGTCCAATTCGTGTCCTATTTGGACACGTATCAGTGTCACATTGCATGTGTTTGATGAAATACCCCAATGGGCATTTCGACCTAATTTGTAGAAACTAATTGAATAGAAATTATTATTTTGTTGTCGCTTACACGTTTCTTATGGACTGAGGTGATTTTGGTCTAGTGTCGTGTCTGTTTGGACACGGGGACACGTTCGCGCGCGCTCGGGACTGCCTGTCCTGCTGTTTGGGGGCTGTACCGGACAAGACACGCGGCCACTGGACACGAGGTTCGACACACCCCATGGGGAACCCACTGACACGCCACGTGTCAAGTTTCAGGGGCCTACGTGGCGTATAGAGGGAGTAATCCTCGTTGCACTGGTCGGGACTGACAGTGTAGTCGAGTATTTTTCGACACTAATACAGTTTTCGTATCACTCACAGACACGTCGAAGACACGATTCAGTTTGACCTAGTCCTAGCCCTAGTATGGTCGTACACGTGTGCACAAGCACGTGTCTTAATTCGTGTTATGTCGTATGCACGACATGCGTGCACACGTGCACGATGCAGTGCACTGAACAGTGCCAGTTTTGCACTATTTTGGGTTTAAATTCGATTGGACACGTTTGTGTCCTTTTGTTTGGACACAAACACCTTGTATGACACATATACACTGTATATTTTAATTACCAACCTATTAATTTGTATTTTGATGTGTTTTCAATAGGTATTTACTAATTTACCTAATTTTGAACAATGTATCTATTTCCTGAATTTCCAGTTTTAAAGAGTGATTTTTGTCATCAATTTAAACCTATTTGACACTGTTAAATGTGTGGTTTAAAACCTCATATTGATTCTCCTATAGGTAATCTAGTTGTATGTCGAATTTGGGGTTGTTTGGTGTTATTTTGAAATCAAAATGGGGGTTTGAACTGTAGGGGAAAACTGAAAACTGTTTCAGTTTTCATTCTCTGTTTTGTGCACTGATTCCTTTCATTCCTATGTTGTCCTACTTCCAGGTTTTGACAAACACTCACCCTCACTCTCGAAAACACTCACCCTCACTCTTCATCACACACACACACATATATTTCACTCATCACTCACTCATAGTCAACACACACACACATATTTCACTCACATCCTCACCTAAACACTTGACAGTTCACACACACCCTACACACACACACACAAGCATGTACATACACACACTTTCCACCCTCACTGTCTAAAACACATTGCTCTCTCTCTACACACACACACATATACACTCTCTCTCATATCATGTATGTATATTTATATATATAATATGTATTATGTATATAAATTATGCATATGAATGTATATGCAATATGGGTAGCCTAGACATGTGTATTTTGATTTGAGCCTAGATATATAATATATATATATATATATATATATATATATATATATATATATATATATATATATATATATATATATATATATGTGAAGTTCCTAATGTATTGTACTATAACCTAGTATGCGTGAGTGTAATAATGTAGACTATGTGTATAGACTTGTAGTGACTAGGTTTGAGTTGTGGTGTGTACTAGCTAGTATAAGTTCTAAGGACTTGGTATGCTAGCATAGGCTAGTTTAGCCTAGTTTAGACTGGTATGGACTAGTTAGGCCTATTATAGGCTAATGTAGACTAGTATAGGCTAGTTTGACCTAGTTTAGACTTGTTAGACCTAGTTTGACCATAGTTGACCAAGTTTGACTTCTAGGATTGACCAGAGTTGACCAAGAGTTGACTTTGGCCTAGATTGACCTAGACTCATGTAGAGTGCATAGCAGAACTTCATTTTACAATTTTAGACTTGTTGTGACTTGTGTTGTTCTGATTAGGAGCCAGACACCACTCCTCGGACAGTACTCTCATATTGGACACTCAGATACCAGGCGAGTATATTCTCTGATCATTTCATATCCTGCTTAGAATTATTTTTCTGCTTTAGATTACATTACTTGATGCTGTCACGACATTATCACGGATTGGTACTATATGGATCTCTTTATGCGATGTTATCCCCCTCGGGAGCATCGGGTACATTGTGTCATGTGCGTTTCACTTTCATCAAGTACTCCTGTGCTTTCACCATAAATGTATACTCATGTGAATCATGTACTCTCATGTTCACGGAGCCCTCATGTATAATATCATGTGCACCCTTTCATGGGCTCCCATGTGATATTATGTATAATAACATAACCTGCTTAGATCCTTGTGTATTGATTGGGGAAAACGGAGGAGTGCTAGTAGTCATGTGAAAATTCTATAGTAGTGTAGATCATGTGAAACTCTTTAGTGTAGATCATGTACAAATCTATTCTGTTCACATGTGCTATCTTGTACTCTGATTCACTAGCCACTGTTAGTTCTTTACTTATAGTAGATATTTCTATTACAGTTATCTTTCTCTGTTTACATACTATATTCTTCAGTACCTGTAACCTACTCTACTGCATGTTTATATTTTCTAACCTGCTATGATCTGTTGAGATGTATTGTGCTCTCTCCTGTCCTGACTGGACCTGTTGAAAATATTATAGAGGACGAGGAGGAGGCCTGTGTGGATACCTTCTACGGGGTAGCCCTAGACGACACTTGCGAGCTGGACTCTCAGGAGGACCCAGCTCTAGCTGAGGACATCACCCCCATTGCCTAGACTAATTTAGATAGGCTTATCTTATTTTACGTTGTCATGAGACTATTTAGCTAGACTTTACTTCTGTTCAGAGATTTGGAGTTGTATATATTCTTTCATATCCTGTAGCTGAGCTTGTACCCTGGATTTTAGCTGGGATGTTATCTTAGACTGCTTTATCATCTGTTTCCCTCGAGTACTATATCATATCGTGCTTTTTTCTTCCTTAGTTGTGATTGAGTTTATTTACTGCTATGTCACCCCCATTCGGGGAGTATAAACTGTTTAGTATATTACTGCTAGATGTTGTGACCTAGGACAACGTTCTACCGCCGACACTGCGGCGTAGGCTGGACGTACCCACGTCTCATGCCCTTATTCTAGGGTACGAGTCGTGACACGTTTTTAGTGGTGGCCCATGCAGGCCAGACTAGAAGTGTAGTGGTATTCGAATTAGAGTATCACTACATTCTGCAGTTGGATATAGGACATTAATTTTAAGGTACTCAATCACTTTAGGAAAAATTCTTTTATTGCCATCTAAATCCTTATTGTCAGCTGATCCTTTTGAATTTTAATTGTCCGCCTTTGTTATATCGCTTCTTTCTCAGAAATTGATACTCTTGTTTCTCTATCTTCAGGATGGTAGAGACTCGATCGCAACGTACCATTCATGGGGATGCTATAGAGGGTACTGCTACCTCTCAGCCAATACAGCAGGGCCAGGGGACTGCAGCTCCTGCCACTTCTGCTCGTATTGAGACCTCGACAGCAGCAGCATGGGGTATGCTTCCACCGGCTTGGAGGCAGGACCCAGTCATCGTAGAGGAGCCCTTCCAGCAGCCGCCGCGTACAGGATACGGGGATGCAGCACAGATGTTTGCATACTTCCAGCCGTTCATGGACCGACAATAGGCTCGACAGGAAAGGGGCATGGAGTTGGCTCTTACGACGGTTGCAGCTCGACCAGTGGTCCATCAGCCGAGGACACCGGGGATAGAGCAGTTGTAGAAGATGAGCCCCAAAGACTTTCTGGGGACAGAGGGGATACTATATGCTGGTGAGTGGATCGAGCATATAGAGGAGATCTTTTGCCTGGCCCGGATACCAGCAGATCTCCAGATTGAGGCCGCAGCTAGCCGGATGAGAGATCTTGCTCGCACCTGGTATCAGTCAGACCCCAGGGTGGAGGTAGCTGGGCAGACTTGGGAGGAGTTCAAGGGCTTCTTCAAGAAGAAGTTCTTTCCAGATTCAGCGCTTAGAGCCTTGGAGTCGCAGTTCGAGAGCCTAGTCCAGGGAAGCCTTTCAGTGGAGGAGTACGCTGGGGAGTTCGACCGCCTCGGCAGGTTTATAGAGGGCTTGAGCGAGACGGCGAAGGCCCAGAGGTTCCGGAAGGGTCTAGTCAAGGAGATCAAGTCCCTGACCAAGGGCAACAGGGATGCCACATTCGAGGAGATCTTGACGGAAGCCTTGTTGGCAGAGGATGATCTTGAGCTTAGGCTCAAGAGGGGGAGAAACCCAATTGGGGGCAGCAGCAGCGGGGGCCTGGCCAAGAGGCCCCACTTTTAGCACCAGCAGCTGAGGCAGTTCCAGCCGCAGCCGATCCAGCAGAGGCCAGTTCACCAGCGGCAGTTTCAACATCAGGCACCCAGGCAGCAGACAGTCAGTTGCACCTTCTGCAAGAAGCCAGGGCATTGATGGAACGGGTGCAACAAGAGGCTCGGGAAGTGCCTTCTTTGCGGAGCGGCAGATCACCAGCTAAGGGATTGTGGACGAGCAGCCTAGGAAGGAGGAGCCAGGGCAGCAGCAGGCCAGCAGAGGGGACCAACCCTGCCGACACAGCAGCAGAGGTTCGTCCAGCACCAGCAGCAAGCCAGGGGAGGCCAACAGGAGAGAGGATTTGCCATGGCAGCAGAGGATGCTAAGGCCATCGGAGAGCTGATTGTAGGTTCGATTCTTCTCGGCTCCAGTCCAGCTTTTGTATTATTCGATTCCGGTTCTTCGCATAGCTTCATATCAGTATCTTTTGCGATTAGACACGGTATCGTAGCTGAATCATTGCCTAGGACTTACAAGATCACGACCGGGGGTGGCATTATTCTTGTGAGTAATGTTTGTAAGGGTCAGAGTATAGTTTTGGGAGGCCGTTAGTTAGAGGTGAGCCTGCTCGTAATGCCATTGCCGAACTATGATATAGTACCAGGAATGGATTGGTTGAGTAGGAACCACACCAGCATTGATTGCAGAGGGGGTAGAGTTCTCTTCAGAGCGCCGAGGGAGCCAGAGTTCGAGTACTCCAGACGTCAGGCGGAGCAGAGCAGCGGAGTCTTCTATGGAGTCTCGGTCGAGGAGCAGACGATTCCACACCCCTTTATAGCAGAGTATATGGATATTTTCCCAGAGGAGTTACCGGGATTACCACCAGATATTTACATAGAGTTCTCGATAGACTTGGTTCCAGGAGTGGAACCCATCTCTCAGCATGTCTATCGGGTGAACAACAGTGAGCTGGTGGAGCTGAAGAAGCAGGTGGATGGGCTACAGGACAAGGGCTTCATCCGCTCGAGTTCATCTCCATGGGGTGTACCAGTATTGTTTGTGCCGAAGAAGGATGGGTCAATACGGATATGTATTGACTATAGGGCACTCAACAACCTCACGATCAAGAACAAATACATATTGCCGCGGATCGACGATCTTTTTGACCAGTTGAGCGGAGCTCGGGTATTTTCCAAGATTGATCTGAGGTCGGGGTATCACAAGGTGAAGGTGAAGGGGAGAATATTCCCAAGACCACTTTCAGGACGCGAAATTGTAGGAACGAAATCGTAAAGCAGAAAACTCTAGAGGGAGGGTGAATAGAGTTGGCAGCGGATTAATGCTAATTAAAAATTATTAGTAGCAAGATCACAGAATAATAATCACAACTAAATAATGTAAATGCAGAGATAAGAAAGCAAACGCAAAGACAGCAATGTATACTGGTTTCCCTCTGTTGAGGACTAGTCCAGTCGGTAGAACTCTTGCTACCAGTTGAATCCACTATTGGCAAAACCGCAAGTTTTTTTACGAAGTCCTTGCAACTTCTACAATGCGAGCTTTGATACGAAGAACTCGTCCAACTTCAATTGTGAAGAGATATTCTTTTATCAAGCCTTCTGATTACAATCACTCTGAAACTTCTAGACCGCACCGTATTGGCAAATCGACTAGAGGATTGTAACTGGCTTGGGATCTGAAAATTAAAGCTCTAGAAAAACTCTTTGGAAGACAGTAGGCTTTAAAAAAAGAGAAGATTGAAAGTGAATGGGTGAGTTAAAATGATCGAAATCTTTCTCTATTTATAGGATTTCCAAAGACAGAATTCTGGCAGAATTCGGGCAGGATTCGGACAGAACTCGATGAGCAAATCTCGGTCAAATTTGCAACTACAGGAGGACCAAGTTCCAAGGAATTCAAAAACAAAACGGCCACTTACCGAACTCTGGCCGAGTTCTGTCAGGGTTAGGTTAGGATTTTTAAAATTAGTTTTTGGAGAATTTTGAAAACCTTTTTGGAGCTTTTGTAAATATGAATGTTTTTCAAAACTAAGGACATTTTAAAAACATTTTGAAACCATTTTGGAATAGCTTATTTGCCAATACGACTCGGTGTACAAAGTATTCCTAGACTCAAATAAAATAAAAAATACATTGCTCAAAGAAAAAAAGACTCGAACAGGCAAACAACGCTTCGGTCTTGAACTGAGTAGATAGCCGTTCTTGATCATGTCCAAGAGTCCGAGATATCCTGACTAGCTCCATATATCGAGACAGAGTTTGATCAATTATTAAAATCAGTTTGACCATATGACCAATGGGCTAACAATCTCCCCCATTTTGATAATTGCCAAACTATGAATGATATAACATCTTTTGAGATAAGATATCACAAAAAATTGTTCAACATTGTTCAATTGTTAAAAATTGTTCAATCTTCCTGAATTATTCTCTAAACAAAATGTTAGATCCTTTTTCTCCCCCGTTGTCACTTAGCAAAATAATTGCAAAAGAGAAAGCTCCTCCGCAATCAATGCATAAGAAACAAATAGTGAAGAAACACAAGAAAATAATGTATCATGCAGTGAGAATATACAAGATATAACAGAGAATTATTTTACAGGCAGTTTATAATGTAGAAGCAGATAAAGATGCTATAAATAAATAAATAAACTGATGTGAAAGATAAACTACGAATACCATAAAGATAAAATGATGTTCAAGAGACATCAAGAAATATCCAGTAAAAGTCTGATAATAAAAAAAGAAAAAACTTGGAATGTCGAAGTATTTCCAAGTGTACAGTAGACAATAGCTAAGTCTCAAAAATTAGCTAATATATCATCATCACATCTCCTCCTCATCATCATCATCATCATCATCATTATCAGCATGACCGACATATCCAGAAGAACCAGCTCCAGAGGTACCAGCGCCAGAAGGGTGAGGAGGGGCGCCAGTGTAAAACTCACTGACATAGTCTCGAGGAGGGGCACGATCAGAACGAAACCAATCATATGCGTTATCGGGCTGAAAGTAGGCATGAACAGCCTCATTCTCACAGCGGTAACCAGAAAAGACTGGATCTCTAGGAATAGAACCGGCAAAATGTCCAGTCTGAGCAAATCGAAGATCAGCTAGAGAATTTGCTATCGCCTGATAATGAGTGACATCACGGAACTCACGTTCGCGGGCCATATCCGTCATCGAGACGTGCAAATCAGAAAGATGCTGGTGTATGCCTTCAAAGGTCATGGCATACTGCTGAGTAGGTGGAGGAGGTGGAGCAGTAGGAGGAGCAACAGCAGTCATACTACGACGAGATAGCTTAAAAAACTTGGGCTCAGGGTCTTGAGTACAAGTTGACAGATCAATATCAAAACGCTGGAGTATGCGTGGGAGAATTATCGCATAAGAAAGATTTCTATCTCTTGCACGACAATGTTCCATCATCTGGATAATAGTCTTAGGGGCAGAAAAAGGAATCTCCTTAAGAATATGATACATAGCAGACAGCTCAAGTGATGTGACATCATCCTTTGAAGTAGACTTTGGAAGGAGAGTGGAGTAGATGATGCGATGCAATTCATAACTAATCAAGTTCAAGTTATTTGCCTTGAACTTTCCAGAGCGAACTCGATCAGGGGCACAGAGTTCAGCTTTGAAACTAGCAAGTGTCGTGCCGTCGGGGAAATCAAATTCAGTGATATCATCAAGCGGTGCATCTTCGTTAGACAGACCAAGGATTTCCACTAAGAGGATATCATTGGACTCGATATCTAGTCCGCCAACATGAGTACTTATGTCAAACGTATTTAGTATGATATTGTAATAGAAAAGTCTAATGGCATTAGTAGCTACCGAGAAACAAAGTTTACCAACATGTTGTAACCCTAATGCCTCAAAATAAGGGCGGTGTTTTGGAAACACAGTCCATTTCATAGGAGCGCATGTGCATATGGATCTCATAGAGAAGTCTCCATACCACAGAAGGGCTTGATCTAGGGTTTGAAAATAAAACCCATCGAACGCGCCATCTCTCGGTTGAACTAGTGAAAAGAGGGAATCCGTGGGTAGATTTGAAGATGATCCTTCCTCACTAGGATTAGTCGTCTTCTTCCTCTTGAAGGGGTTGAATCCCTTAGGTAGCATTGTGCAAATAAATTAAATATGCACGAATTTGAAAGGAGGAAAAATACGGAGTTATACCTCCCGAGATTCAAGTATGCTGTAGAGGACAACAATCTCCGCACGAATCCAAGATTTGGATGGATTTCACCACGTAGATTGGGAGAAACGAAGTGGTGAAGAACTAGGGTTTTGGAGAGCTTTCGCGCGGCTGCTGTTGCTGTGAAGGTGATTTTAGAAGCAATGAAGAAGAAGAGGCTCTCGAGTTTTGGTTATATAACCAGATACCACTAACCGAACTCGGGCCGAATTCGGTCCGAACTCTGGCCGAATTCGCCTAGGGTTCTGTTAGTTGGTTTGGGCCATTTTCTTTTTCATTGACTCATTTAAAAAATTTAATTCAAAGATTAGTAATTTCAACATTCAATTAATATAATTGATATTATTTTATAGATTAAATATTGTTACACAGCGACTGTCTCAGATTAGCTCTAGGAGTACTGTTCCAGCTGGCAGAAGTTCACAGGAGAACTCTTAAGTACCGCTTCGCTTCAACCGCAGTTGTGGTGACAGACAGACTCTTTATTGGCTTGTCTCTAACACAGTTTTTGCGTATTGAAATATAATCATAAAATAAAATTAATTAGCATTATTGACGTCCAAAATTTCTAATTTTCGACGTAAATAATTGAAACGATCTTCTGCTAGAGGTTTTGTGAAGATGTCAGCTAATTGATTCTTAGTGTCTATGTATACAAGGTCAATATCTCCATTCTGATGATGATCTCTAAGAAAATGATGTCGGATCTCGATATGCTTAGTATGAGAGTGACATACTGGATTCTTAGTCAAATTAATTGTGCTCGTGTTGTCACAGAAAATGGGAATGTGTGTGTAAAATAAATTATAGTATTCCAAGGTTTGTTTCATCCATAAAATCTGAGCACAACAACGTCCTGCGGCGATATACTCGGCCTCTGTTGTTGATAGGGCTACAGAATTTTGCTTTTTACTAAACCATGAGACTAAAGCCTTGTCTAAGAAATGATATGTGCCGCTAGTACTTTTTCTATCAACTTTGCATCCAGCAAAATCTGTATCCGCATAACCAATAAGGTCAAAGGACTTGGTTTTGGGATACCATAAGCCAACAGAAGAAGTGCCCTTAAGGTATCGAAAGATATGCTTAATTGCGCACAGATGTGATTCCTTTGGATTAACTTGAAAACATGCACATAGGTAAACACTAAACATAATGTCTGGACGACTAGCAGTTAAATAAAGTAAACTACCGATCATACCTCGATACTTACGTGTGTCGACAGGTTTGTCTTGTTCATCAATATCAAGCTTTGTTGAAGTTGCCATCGGAGTGCCAATAGGTTTGACATTGTCCAGATCAAACTTCTTTAGCAAATCTTTTGTGTACTTGTCTTGATTTGTGAATGTCCCATTATCAGTTTGTTTGATTTGCAGTCCGAGAAAGAATTTCAGCTCTTCCATCATGCTCATCTCAAACTCATTCTGCATACACTTAGAGAATTCTTGACAAAGAGATTCATCAGTAGATCCAAATATAATATCATCAACATAGACTTGTATTAAGAGAAGCTTGCCATTAAAAGACTTAATAAACAAAGTAGTGTCAACCTTGCCCTTTGAAAAATCGTTATCAAGTAGAAAAGAGCTTAGACGATCATACCAAGCACGAGGGGCTTGTTTTAAATCGTACAAAGCTTTCTTCAACTTGAAAACATGATCAAGGTTTTTAAAATCTGTGAAACCTGGAGGTTGCGCTACAAAAACTTCTTCTTTTATAAAACCATTTAAAAATGCACTCTTGACATCCATTTGAAATAATTTGAAATTATGAAAACATGCAAATGCATATAACATGCGAATGGATTCTAATCTCGTAACTTGGGCATAAGTCTCATCGTAGTCGATACCTTCTTCCTGATTGTATCCTTGAGCTACGAGTCGAGCCTTATTACGAGTCACTAAACCATTCTCGTTCAGTTTATTTCGGAATACCCAACGGGTGCCAATGACCGGATGATCAATAGGTCTGGGAACAAGTTCCCAAACTTGATTCCGTTCAAATTGGTTTAATTCTCTTGCATAGCATCTATCCAAAAATTATCACTACATGCTTCATCAATGGTTTTGGGTTCTAGCTGTGAAATAAATGCAACACTAGAAACAATATCTCTACTGGATGTACGAGTACTTACACCTTTGGTAATATCACCAATTACCAAATCCTTTGGATGATCAGCCCATAAATTTTAATCTTTTCGACAGACTCTGAAGGTAGCTGGTTCCTGGATATTCTCTAGGAGGATCAGCTAGTACTGAGCTTGGTAGAGAATCAGCTGGTGTTGAGCTTGGTACAGTTAGATCTTCGTCATTGTCATCGATAGTCATTTAATTCAATTCATCAAAGGTGACGTTGATTGATTCTTCGATAATCATAGTTCGTTTGTTGACTCTGTATCATTTGATCTTGGCCGCATAACCTAAAAATATACCTTCATCGGCCTTTTCGTCAAACTTTTCCAAATTATCTTTTGTATTAAGAATAAAGCATTTACAACCAAATATTCTAAAATATGAAACTGATGAAATTCTATCAAACCATAACTCAAAAGGAGTCTTGTGAAACCCGCAATTTTCCAGTTACATTATTTTAATTAATGTGTGTTTGCCAGTTAGTTTTTTTTCATATTATTATTATTTCTGGAATTTTATTGTTGGTCAAACCCGTAAAATTTTTTGTTGTATAATTTATTTGCTAAATTATTAATTATTATTATTTTAGGAAAACATATTTTAAGAAATATTATTAAACCTGGAATTTGATTATTGGACCTAACCTGTTCTGACCTGTCCTAAACCCATCTTGGAAACTGAACCCAAAATTTCGGTTTTTCCGAAATAAATCTGTTAGTGTGTGTGTGTATATATATATATATATATATATATATATATATATATTATATATATATGGATATTTCTCCTTAGTAAAAAGAAAAGGAATCTTTTCTTATTAAATTATTTATAACTCATTAAAGTTTTTCTCTATCTTTTATTTTTCACCAGCAAAGGAAAGAAGCTCCTTTGCTTTCTAAAACGTGGACTTCTCATCTCCGTCTCATTCATGGCCGAGCCCTTCCCCTTCAACGAAACGGCCAACTCCCTCGGCTCCCAAACCGCGGAGACTCCTCAGCTTTCGAAATCCCTGATTCTCTCCCTATTGAAACCCTCTCCATTACTCAGCCTCTTCCAAAAAAAACCCAATTCTCAAGCCCTAGATCCGGCCGTGCCCCTCTCGGCGACTCTCTAGCCGTGCCCCTAGGCGATTTTCGGCCCGCGCCCCGGTGATCCGGCCGCCTGAGGCCAGTGACCCCGCCGCCGTGCTTCCTCGAGCCACCCGCGGCCTCCCAGCCGCTCCATGTCCGCGCGGCCCCGCCTAGGCCGACCCGCTCGCTGTCGTTCCCTGGTGTTCCGTGTATTCCCATGGCCCGTCCCGCTGTCCAGTGCTGTTTCCGTGGCGCTTTGATTACTGTGGCAACCTCTATTCTGGTAGGCGTGCTCGTTTCCACGCTGACCCGAGCCCGAGACGCTGTCCATGTGTTCTTTTTCTCTAAAAATCACCTGAAAGCTCTAGCCGAGCAACTTCTGGTATATTTTTGTGGCCCCGTTTTCATTTTTCATAGTCTGTGATGAATTTTGGTCCACAAATTTTCCCTGGGAATTTGGTAAATTATAGACGAGACAATTTTTGGGCTTTTTGAAACCCTTTCGGATAGGTTCTGTTGGTTTCAGTTTGCTTTCTGAGTTTCTGTTGGTTCGGATTTTTCCGAAGATCTCTCGGAAAATAGTTCTGGGAATTCTTGGTTTAAATTGGACTTTTCGATTGTCCGTATGCTCGTTCTTTAAGATGTGGTAAATTCGATTTTTGTTTCGATTTTTTCGAGTTTCATTTAGGTTTTCCGAATTTCGGAAACGTGCTGTGGATATTATTTTTGGGTTTGGATATTATTATTTTCTGGTTGGAAATTGGGTTTTCCTGGTATGGGACTTGTGATTGGTGGTTGTGGCACATTTTTCCAGTTTTAGGTTATCTCAAAAATAGAGAGAATTCTGCCCAAATTTTTATAAAATTTATAAATGAATATTTTAAATCGGATTTCGAAAATATTTATAAATTGAATTTTGGGCGACAAACGTACCAGTCTGTGAGCCTTAGTGAAATACAAATGAAACCGGTTTTACCGGACGTTGAGGCATTAGCTATTTTTGATGATTGGACCAATATCTGAGACTCGTAAATTAATTTAATTTAATTTAAATTATTATTTTATTTTATAATTAAATTGTAGGATAATTTTTAAAGACTAACCAGAGTTTTCTTCTAATTTAAATTCATGTAAAATGGTCTGTAAAGGACATAAGCCCAGTTTTATTATTTCTTGTGGTTTTGTAATAAGTTAGTTAAATTTTTATTCTTTTCTGGTTATGGTTGACGTAAACACGTAAAATAGTAAAATAGTTATTTTATAGAAAATCAATATTGTTTTCTCACATTAAATAAATTAGAAAAAATTACAAGTTATTATTTAAACGAGTTTCACGTTTTTCTCATTTAAAGAAAAATGTAGTTTTATTATATAAATTATAAAATACCAAGTTTTGTCAATAAACCGATAAATACAAAGTTTTTCCGAAATTAATTATAAAATGATCTTTCCATCATAATTAAATGTAACGTATTAGATAATCGAGTTTTGTTTGAGTTAGTATAATAAAGATTAAAAATTGACTAGGACAAATTTAGAGATTCTAATTAGCACATCTAGCATGGCAATTTTGGAAATCTAAGGCAGACTTCTCGATTGTAGGATTTCGAGGACAAGTCTGAATTCAATCCCGGAGACATTCCAAATCCAGTCATAATCGAAGGCAAGTACAATTTGTGTTAGTTTACCAATTATTTAGTAATCATTTTATTGCAAGTTTAAACCATGATGCAACACGGAACTCTCTCTGAGAGTATTGACTGATTGACTGTTGGGTACTGGGGGAGTAGTGTAATGAGTAGGACCACATCCAAAGTAGTATAATGATTGTGAAAACCTTTTTTGGAACTTTTATAAATATGAATGTTTTTGAAAACTAAGGACATTTTAAAAACATTTTGAAACCATTTTCGAATAGCCTATTTGCCAGTACGACTCGGTGTACAAAGTATTCCTAGAATCAAATAAAATAAAAAATATATTGTTCAAAGAAATACAAACTCGAACAGGCAAACAACGCTTCGGTCTTGAACTGAGTAGATAGTCGTTCTTGATCATGTCCGAGAGTCCGAGATATCCTGACTAGCTCCATTTATCGAGACAGAGTTTGATCAATTATTAAAATCAGTTTGACCATATGACCAATGGGCCAACAGTATGGGTAGTTTGAGTTTTTGGTTGTGCCGTTTGGGCTAACCAATGCGCCAATAGTGTTTATGAACCTAATGAACAAGGTGTTCCACCAGTATCTGGATCAGTTTGTGGTGGTGTTCATTGACGACATCTTAATATATTCTAAGACTGAGGAGGAGCACGAGGAGCATTTGAGGATAGTGCTGGAGATTCTCAGGAAGGAGCAGCTTTACGAAAAGCTCTCCAAGTATGAGTTCTTCTTGGACCGGGTGGACTTCTTGGGGCACATGGTGACTGGAGATGGTATCTCAGTTGACCCCAAGAAGATTGTAGCAGTTGAGGCATGGGCAGCGCCGACTTCATTTGTAGAGATCAGGATTTTCTTGGGGCTGGTAGGATATTATCGAAGATTTGTACAGGATTTCTCTCGGGTTACAGAGCCATTGACTCGGTTGACCCGAAAGGATGCTGAGTATGTTTGGTCAGAGGAGTGTCAGGCAGCTTTTGATGAGTTGTAGAAGCGGCTTACGACAGCTTCGATTCTGACATTGCCTTCAGGATCAGGTGGTTTCACTATTTATAGTGATACTTCAGGGAAGGAGCTTGGTTGCGTCTTGCAGCAGCATGGGAAAGTGATTACCTATGCTTCCAGGCAAATACATCTCCATGAGAAGAACTATCCTACACACGACCTGGAGCTGACAGCAGTGATATTTGCTCTGAAGTTGTGGAAGCATTATCTGTATGGGGAGAGGGTGGAGATCTTCACAGATCACAAGAGCTTAAAGTATGTGTTCACTCAGAAGGAGTTGAACATGAGGCAGCACAGATGGCTAGAGTTGATGAAGGATTTTGACATCCTACTTTAGTATAACCCAGGGAAGGCCAACGTGGTTGCCGATGCCTTGAGTAGGTATCCGACAGCTATGTACTTGACAATGGATCGGTATTTGCTTGCAGACTTGGAGAGCCTTGGGTTTGAGGTGATCCTGCCCGGAGTGCAGATGCAGATGTGGGGCATACAGATTCAGTCAGACTTGGTAGAGAGGATCAAGTCGGTACAGTTTGAGGACGTTGCTCTGCGGTATCTCCGAGAGCAGGTTCGAGCAGGATTGCTGGAGGGCGAGTTTTCTCTTGCAGAGGATGGTGCCTTGAGGCACGGTTCCAGGTTATGTGTGCCCAGCGAAGATCTCAGGGAGCAGGTTATGCAGGAGGCCCACGGATCTCAGTACTCTATACACCCTGGTGCCAACAAGATGTACCAAGATCTGAGGGAGCATGTTTGGTGGTCAGAGATGAAGCGGGAGGTGGCTCGCTTCGTGGCTAGGTGCTTGTTCTGTCAGCAGGTCAAGGCAGAGAGGCAGAGGCCCGGTGGATTGTTGCAGCTACTGCCCATTCTCGAGTGGAAATGGGAGCATATCACTATGGACTTCGTATCAGGATTGTCGCGTACACCAAGAGAAAAAGACACGATTTGGGTCATCATTGACAGGTTGACCAAATCGGCCCACTTCTTGCCATTCAAGGTAGGTACGTCTACAAAGAGGTTAGCGGAGATGTATATGTGGCAGATAGTCAGGATTCATAGGGTTCCGGTCAGCATCGTCTCAGATCGGGATAGCCGCTTTACTTTCTATTTCTGAAGTAGTCTGCAGACCAGCTTGGGCACTCAGCTCAAGTTTAGTACTGCATACCACCCCAGACGGACGGACAGTCAGAGCGGACTATTCAGACACTTGAGGATATGCTGCGGACGTGTGTCCTGGACTTTGGAGGTTCCTAGGAGGATCATCTTCATTTGGTGGAGTTTGCTTACAACAACAGTTTTCAGGCCAGCATTGAGATGTTACCTTTCGAGGCTCTGTACTGGCGTAGGTACAATACACCCTTATCTTGGGATGATGTAGGTGAGCGAGCTTTACTGGGGCCAGAGATGGTTGTTAACGCAGTCGAGAAGGTGAATCTCATCAGGGACAGACTTCGCGTGGCGCAGGACAGACATCGACACTGGGCCGATAGCCACCGGAGGCCGTTGGAGTTTGAGGTACATATTAGATTAGGATTAGATTTAGGTTTGTTTGTTTGTGATTTCTTTTGATCATGATTGTTTATTATAATTAATTGAGACCTTGCTTGTGATTAGGTCAGAAACCAGGTTTTCTTGAGGATATCTTCCACTCGTGGTACGATACGTTTTGGTGGAGGCGGGAAGCTTAGCCCGCGCTTCATCGGCCCTTTCGTTATCAGCAGGAGAGTCGGTGATGTGGCATACAGGCTAGACTTGCCGCCTGTACTAGTGGGGGTCCACAACATATTCTATGTATCACAGTTGAGACGGTACGTGGCTGACCCTAGCCATATGCTCGATCACTCAGAGATTAAGGTTGGGCCTTCTCTTAGCTATCCAGAGCAGCCAATGGAGATTCTGGATCGACGGGAGAAGGTTCTGAGGAACCAGGTGATACCCTTGGTACGCGTCGCATGGAGGCATCATTCTCCAGGAGAGTCTACCTGGGAGTGGGAGGATGAGATGCGCGAGCGTTACCCATATCTTTTTGGGCCGTGAGGTATACTTTTTATCCTTCTCATCAGTTGCATTTCGCCTTTCAATTTTGAGAACGAAATTCTTTTAAGGAGGGTAGATTTGTCACTACCATATTTCAGGGTATTTTTGACATTTTTGGTGTTATTTGAATTTATTTGAATTTATGGGAATTTTTAGAAATTATTTTGGAATTGTTTGAATGAGGGTTGACTAGGTTGACTTTGACTAGCTTTGACTTTGTGACCTAACCCTAGTTGAGTTGGACTTGGCTAGATATGAGACCCTAGGTTAAGTTAAGTTAACCATACTCTAGTTAGTGAAATCAAATAGGAATATAGAGATTAGAATAGAAAGATTTTGATCACAAGTCATGACTTATGATTTTTGAGGCATTGTTTTATGACTAAGCCCAAAGCCCATTAGCCAAGTGCCCAACCCTAACCCTAACATTAATTGTCCAGCCACTTAACCCATCCTAGGGATTCCCTCCTTATAAATATTCTCTTAGAAATTAGGGCTAGCCTCTAAGGAAGAACAAGCATTAGAAAGAGGTAATTTCTCAACTTCTAAAATCCCTAGAAATTCCATTTTAGCTCCATTTTCCCTCAAACAAATTGCAATGGATTTTAAATGAAGTATTCTTGTTGTTGTTACATGTTATTCTCAGATTCAAATCAATTTGGAGGAGTTTGACCATCAAGAGGAACACCTCTCTTTAGAACTTTTTGGGGATTTTGATACGTACGTAACTTTCAATTTATACCATAAAATTTTGGTTTTATTGCATATCTAGGGAGCCTTAGGCCTAACCTAGCTATAGGAATAGAAAACCCTAGAATTTGAGTCCAATTTGTGTCCTATTTGGACACGTATCAGTGTCACATTGAATGTGTTTGATGAAATGCCCCAATAGGCATTTCGACCTAATTTGTAGAAACTAATTGAATAGAAATTATTATTTTATTGTCACTTACACGTTTCTTACGGACTGAGGTGATTTTAGTCTGGTGTCGTTTCTGTTTGGACACGGGGACACGTTCGCGCGCGCTCGGGACTGCCTGCCCTGCTGTTCGGGGGCTGTACCGGACACGACACGCGGCCACTGGACACAAGGTTCGACACACCCCATGGGGCACCCACTGACACACCACATGTCAAGTTTCAGGGGCCCACGTGGCGTGTCGAGGGAGTAATCCTCGTTGCACTGGTCGGGACTGACAGTACAGTCGGGTATTTTTCGACACTGATACAGTTTTCGTATCACTCACAGACACTTCGAGGACACGATTCAGTTTCACCTAGTCCTAGCCCTAGTGTGGGCGTACACGTGTGCACGAGCACGTGCCTTAATTTATGCTGTGTCATGTGCACGACACGCGTGCACACGTGCACGATGCAGTACACTGAACAGTGCCAGCTTTGTACTGTTTTGATTTTTAATTTGATTGGACATGTTTGTGTCCTTTTGTTTGGACACAAACACCTTATATGACACATATACACTGTATATTTTAATTACCAACCTATTAAGTTGTATTTTAATGTGTTTTCAATAAGTATTTACCAATTTACCAAATTTCTGCACAGTGTATATATTTCCTGAATTTCCAGTTTTAAAGAGTGAATTTTGTCATCAATTTAAACCTATTTGACACTGTTAAATGTGTGGTTTAAAACCTCATATTGATTCTCCTATAGGTAATCTAGTTGTGTGTCGAATTTGGGGTTGTTTGGTGGTATGTTGAAATCAAAATGGGGGTTTGAACTGTGGGGAAAAACTGAAAACTGTTTCAGTTTTCATTCTCTGTTTTGTGCACTGATTTTCTTTCCTTCCTATGTTGTCCTACTTCCAGGTTTTGACAAACACTCACCCTCACTCTCAAAAACAATCACCCTCACTCTTCATCACACACACACACACACACATATTTCACTCATCACTCACTCACAGTCAAGACACACACACACATATTTCACTCACACCCTCACCTAAACACTTGACAGTTCACACACACCCTACACACACACACACAAGCCTTCACATACACACACACACAAGCATGTACATACACACACTTTCCACCCACACTCTCTAAAACACATTGCTCTCTCTCTACACACACACACATATACACTCTCTCTTATATCATGTATGTATATTTATATATATATTTTTTTTTCACATATACACTCTCTCTCATATCATGTATGTATATTTATATATATAATTTGTATTATGTATATAAATTATGCATATGAATGTATATGCAATATGGGTAGCCTAGACATATGTATTTTGATTTGAGCCTATATATATAATATATATATATATTATATATATATATATATATATATATATATATATATATATATATATATATGTGAAGTTCCTAATGTATTGTAATATAACCTAGTATGTGTGAGTGTAATAATGTAGACTATGTGTATAGACTTGTAGTGACTAGGTTTGAGTTGTGGTGTGTACTAGCTAGTATAAGTTCTAAGGACTTGGTATGCTAGCATAGGCTAGTTTAGCCTAGTTTAGACTGGTATGGACTAGTTAGGCCTAATATAGGCTAATGTAGACTAGTATAGGCTAGGTTGACCTAGTTTGACCAAAGTTAACCAAGTTTGACTTCTAGGGTTGACCAGAGTTGACTAAGAGTTGACTTTGGCCTAGATTGACCTAGACTCATGTAGAGTGCATAGTAGAACTTTATTTTACCATTTTAGACTTATTGTGACTTGTATTGTTCTGATTAGGAGCCAGACACCACTCCTCGGACAGTACTCTCATATTGGACACTCAGATACCAGGCGAGCACATTCTCTGATCATTTCATATCCTGCTTAAAATTATTTTCCTGATTTAGATTACTTTACTTGATGCTGTCACGACATTATCACAGATTGGTGCTATATGGATCTCTTCATGCGATGTTATCCCCCTCGGGAGTATCGGGTACATTATGTCATGTGCGTTTCACTTTCATCATGTACTCTTGTGCTTTCACCATAAATGTATACTCCTGTGAATCATGTACTCTCATGTTCACGGAGCCCTCATGTATAATATCATGTGCACCCTTTCATGGGCCCCCATGTGATATCATGTATAATAACATAACTTACTTAGATCCTTGTGTATTGATTGGGGAAAACGGGGAGTGCTAGTAGTCATGTGAACAATTCCATAGTAGTGTAGATCATGTAAAACTCTTTAGTGTAGATCATGTACAAATCTGTTCTGTTCACATGTGCTATCCTGTACTATGACTCACTAGCCACTGTTAGTTCTTTACTTATAGTAGATATTTCTATTACAGTTCTCTCTCTCTCTCTGTTTACATACTGTATTCTTCAGTACATGTATCTTACTCTACTGCAAGTTTATATTTTCTAACCTGCTATAATCTGTTGAGATGTATTGTGCTCGCTCCTGTCCTAACTGGACCTGTTGAAAATATTACAGAGGACGAGGAGGAGGCCTGTGTGGATACCTTCTACGGGGCAGCCCTAGACGACACTTACGAGATGGACTCTTAGGAGGACCCAGCTCTAGCTGAGGACATCATCCCTATTGCCTAGACTAGTTTAGTTAGGCTTATCTTATTTTACGTTGTCATGAGACTGTTTAGCTAGACTTTACTTCTGTTCAGAGATTTGGAGTTGTATATATTCTTTCATATCCTGTAGCTGAGCTTGTACCCTGGATTTTAGCTGGAATGTTATCTTATACTACTTTATCATCTGTTTTCCTTGAGTACTATATCATATCGTGCTTTCTTCTTCCTTAGTTGTGATTGAGTTTATTTACTGCTATGTCACCCCTCTTCGGGGAGTATAAACTGTTTAGTATATTACTGCTAGATGTTGTGACCTAGGACAGCGTTCTACCGCCGACACTGCGGCGTAGGCTAGACGTACCCACGTCTCGTGCCCTTAATCTAGGTTGTGGGTCGTGACAGCGAATTACTTGAAGATCACAAAACTGTGCTTGACAAGTATAAGCAATCTCGAAAAGAGATTAAGGCATACACAACCGAGATAGCTAGACTGTCCAATCTTATTGAAGAAATTAAAGAGACGTCTACTACCGGTAACACGAAAGAGATAGCCAAACTCAAAGTAGACTATCATGAGGCTATCCTCAAGATTGAAACGAAAAAAAGAGACTATGTCAAGATGCAAGAATTGTATGACATAGAAAAGAAGAAGCACTTAGTTACAGAACAAAGACTCTCAGATATGACTGCTAGATATGAAGAGTCTATTGCGATTTCTAAAAAGTTTGAAATCAAGTTAGGCCAACAGACAATACCTGTGTCACAGCCTAAGTTTAGTCCTAATGCTAAGCATACACCTAAGAGGACTAAAAATAAAAAAGCACAGAAGAAAAACGACTATCATCATGCTTTCAATTATAGGTTCTCCAAGAAACAAAATAAGCATATAAACACAGTTTTAACCACATCTGGTTCTAAACTAACTTGCACTTATTATGGTACACACGGACACATATCACAGTATTGCTGGGCAAGAAAACTTGTTGACAATCACACTTTATTCTGGAGACCTAAAACTAATCAGAATGGACCCTTCAGTAAATGGGTACCAAAGGATTCATCTACTTGTCTTGTAGGTGGACCCTCAACCCTCTCATGCTAAAATTAAATGGATCCTCGATAGCGGATGTTCGCGACACATGACTGGTGATGCATCTTTGTTCGCTACGCTATCGATGTAGAAAGAAGGATACGTCTCCTTCGGAAATAATTTGAGAGATGATATTATTGGTAATGGTACTGTAGGTATTTTTCCTTATCCAGTAATAAAGGATGTTTGTCTAGTAACAGAATTGAAACATAACCTACTAAGCATAAGTCATTTGGCTGATAATGGTTATGGTATCAATTTTGTGAAAGATAAATGTACCATATATGATATGTCATCTAGTGATCCCGTATATAAAGGGATTAGAGAAGACAATATTTATGTTTTCTTTTTGGAGAGTACTAATAATACAGGTAGATGCCTAGTAGCTAATCTAGATGAAAGCTGGCTATGGCACATGAGACTAGGACATACAAATATGGATACTATCTCACGACTCAGTACTAAGAAGTTGGTAAAAGGACTCCCCGAGATTCCATTCAAGAGAGATATGGTATGTGCTGACTGTGAAAAGAACAAAGCACATAGGTCTATTTTTAAATCTATCAACGCTGTAAGTACTTCTAGACCTTTGCAGTTAATCATATAGATTTATTTGGTCCTAGTAGAGTCGCTAGTCTTGGCGGTAAGCTCTACACTTTTGTTATTGTTGATGATTTCTCTCGCTTTACTTGGGTTTATTTTTTATCAAACAAAAGTGATGCTATTTTTGAATTTCAAATATTTTTTCAAAAAGGTACAAAACGAAAAAGGCTTCATGATTACTCGTATCCGAAGTGATCATGGTGGCGAATTCGTAAATTCTAATTTCAAAAAGTTTTGTGATGATAGTGGATATTACCACGAATTTTCTTGTCCTAGAACTTCCCAATAGAATGGTGTTGTGGAGCGGAAGAATCATACTCTAAGCAAAATGGCTAGATGCATGCTGAATCAGTATAATCTTCCTAAGTATTTTTGGGCAGAAGCTGTTAGTACAATCTGTCATGTTTTGAATAGGGTGTTAATTCGACCAATCTCGAGGAAAACACCATTTGAGCTTTGGTTTGGAAGGGTTCCAAACATTTCTTATTTTAAAGTTTTTGGGTGTCGCTATTTTATCCTGAACACCAAGGATAACTTGGGAAAGTTCGACTCTAAAGCAGATGAAGGGATATTTTTCGGATATGCTGCTAAGAGTAAGTGATATAGGATTTTTAATAAACAATCTATGATTGTTGAAGAATCTATTAATGTTACTTTTGATGAGCTACATAGTCACAGATCTAGCGACAGTGATGATGAAGATACACATGCAAAGACTGAGAAGAGTCTTGTGGAAGATCTGACCCAAAAGGTTGATTCATTAAAATTTCTGCCAGATCATCCAGAAACACTCATTATAGGTGATGTATCTAAAGGTGTAAGTACACGCTCCTCTCTTAAGGATTCTGAAATAGCAGCAAATACAGCATTTATTTCTCAAATAGAACCTAAGAATATAGATGATACTTTTTCTGATGAGTTTTGGATTGATGCCATGCAAGAGGAACTAAATCAATTTGAGAGAAACCAAGTTTGGGAACTCGTTCCTAAACCTATTGGTCAATCAATAATTGGTACCAAATGGGTGTTCCGAAATAAACTTAGTGAAGATGGACAAGTTCTACGCAACAAAGCATGTCTAGTATCACAAGGTTATAATCAAGAAGAAGGAATTGATTATGATGAGACTTATGCTCTTGTTGCTAGACTAGAAGCCATCTGCATGTTTTGTGCATTTGCATGTTTTAATGATTTTAAATTATTTCAAATGGACATAAAAAGTGCATTTTTGAACGGATTTTTAAAAAAAGAAGTTTTTGTGAAACAACCCCCTATTTTTGAAGATTTTTAAAAACCTGATCACGTCTTCAAGCTTAAGAAAGCACTCTATGGACTCAGACAAGCACCTCGTACTTGCTATGAACGCCTAAGTGCCTTCTTACTTGATAATAATTTTTCAAAAGGAAGAGTTGATACTACCTTGTTTATCAAATCTTTGAATGATGATATTCTTCTTATGCAAATTTATGTAGATGACATAATATTCGGTTCTACTAACGAAAAACTTTGTCAAGATTTTGCTAATTGTATGCAGAATGAATTTGAGATGAGTATGATGGGAGATCTAAACTTCTTCCTAGACATCAGATCAAACAGCACTCAAAAGGAACATTCATCAACCAAGCTAAGTACACGAAGGACATACTGAAAAAGTACGACTTTAAAAACGTAAAGCCAATCGGGACTCCTATGGCCACATCTACAAAGCTTAATTCTGATGAAAGTGGCAAACCTGTCGACCAACGTAAGTAACGAGGTATGATTGGTACTTTATTATATTTAACTGCTAGTCGTCCTGATATTATGTTTAGTGTTTGCATCTGTGCACGTTTTCAGACAAATCCTAAGGAATCACATCTAAGTGCCGTTAAGCGTATCTTCCGATACCTTAAAGGAACTTCTACAGTCGGCTTATGTTATCCTAAAACCAAATCCTTTGACCTGATAGGTTACTCGGATGCGGATTTTACAGGATGCAAAGTGGACCGTAAAAGTACCATCGGCACATGTCATTTCCTAGGAAAGGCCTTAGTCTCTTGGTTTAGCAAGAAACAAAATTTTGTAGCATTGTCAACTACTGAGGCTGAGTATATCGTCGTAGGTCGTTGTTGTGTTCAAATTTTGTGGATGAAGCAAACCTTAGAAGACTATAATCTGCACTACACTAAGATTCCTATTTATTGTGACAATACTAGCACCATTAATCTGACTAAGAACCCTATCTGTCACTTACGCAGTAAACACATAGAGATACGTCATCATTTATTACGTGATCATCAGCAACACGGGGATATCTGCTTAGAATTCATTGACACAGATCATCAACTAGCAGACATATTCACAAAATTATTGGTTGAAGATCGCTTTAACATAATGAGGCGAGAGCTCGGTATACTTGAATTTTCAGATTCATAATGTAGTACGGTATTTAAAATAAATTTTATGACTTGAAACTTTGAAATTTATTTAACATAAATTATTTTGGAGCACAAGCCTAAAATGGGTCTGTCTGTCACCACGACTACGATCGAAGCGACACGGTATTTAAGAGTTCTCCGGTGAACCTCCATTAGCTGGGACAGTACCCCTACAACTAACCCAAAATAAATACTGTTACTAAATTTAGGAGTCAATGTCATAAATTTGAGTTTCAATTACCAAAACTGCCTTTATTGTCTCGGAAATACAAGTGACCGAACTCTGGCCGAACTCTAACCTAGTTTGGGCCAAATTCGGGCCGAGTTCGGTCGGCGCTGTATTAAATTCCAGAACCGAACAGCCGGCCTAACCTCTATATAAACCATACTTCTACCCATCCTTTTCACTCACAAATTCGTGGATTCATCTCCTTCCTATCAAAAACATCTTCTTACTTCATCTTGGCAAGAGTTCTAAGAAATCTGGTGGGCGATCCAACTCCCTTATTCTTCTTCCTTTTCAAAAGGTACTTCGCTTTTTCTCCTTCTTTTCCCATGGCTCCTAAGCGTCAACGAGGATCAACTCCCCAAGCTGGATCCTCTTCTTCTGATTATACTCCTGCCAGTTTATTTAGTCCAGCACGACCAGTAGGATCAGAGGACTATGATTCAACTTTATTTTCTGACAAAGAATACTCTGATATCTGGTTTGATTTCTTTTCTGGTCGTAAAATTTGTTTTGGAGCTTATGTCAATTTTACTATATTTTCTGAGTTTGCTCCTACCTTCGACCACTTAGGCTACCGTGATTTCTTCGAAGTAGCAGAAAATATCTTTTACAACGATATCCGTATGTTTTACTGCAACTTGCAAGTAAAACCAAACGGCAACTTTTATTCTTGCGTTGCTGGGCAAGAATTAGAGTTTAGTGCTACTGATATTAGTGAATTCTTTCATATTCCTGATATTGGTGAAGCACTAGTAGATATCAACCATGTCCAATTCCCTGCAGATGTCACCCTTGCCTCCTGCAAGGAACTTATCTGTCATCTAAACCCTATTCCTCGTAGGGTATTTTCACGACATCTGAACCAAAACTTTTATGAACTTCATCGACTTATTTTCTCTGTACTTCTTCCTAAGAAAGGATCCACTGATGAAGTTACTTTCTTAGAACTTTCTGCCTTGTACCACATTCACTTTGGTATTCTTTTTTCTATTCTAAAGACTATGATGGCCTGGATGCTGAACTGCAGAAATACAGGACACAATCTGGTGTATCCTATGCACCTGGCTTCTATCTTCCGTAGGATTGATATTGATCTTCAAACTTGTGCATACTCCTCCACTCCAGTCGAGCTTACCAGATCTTGTAGATTCCCTGCTCCAGATCTCGTAGATTTCCTGCTCCACCTCTGCCTCATGGAGCTCAGCCTGCTCCAGATGTCGATGCTGAGGCTCCTCATCATGATGCCACTCCTGCTCCAGCCCCTGCTCTGGGATTTGATCCAGGATTTTATCAGCGCTTTGATGACTTTGTTGTTGTTTCTGTACAACGTCATCAAAGCTACCTTGATTCAGAGTTTCTCCACATCTATCAGGATCAGGTGTTGCGGAACGGGCTTGCGGATCTCCACTATAGCCTATCTCATGATCTAGTTCATCCGGTCACCATTCTGCCTCACCCAGGCTTCCCTGGTCCTCGGTTCGGAGATGAGGCATCCTTTTCGTACTTCGACCCTACTGCAGCCTACTTTTCTCCTGAGGCCCCTGGCGGTGATGACCCCACTATGTGACGCGGACTCAGCTGTTGGCTAGTGGATAGTAGTTAGCTGATGATCTTCTGTTTTGATGTAGTTTTTTGTCTAAACTTCTTAGTTAGACATTTTAGTATTTCATGATTGTACTTTGCACTATTAGTGAGACATTTTTAGTACTATATTTCAGCACTTTTTTTGCATATAAGTTGTTTATGCTGTGTTCATGTATCTCTTTAGCTTCACTTTGTCTTTTGTTCTTATTGTTGGCTTCACACATTACGGAGGAGCCAAAGTCATTTTTCTATTGACAAAGGGGGAGAAGAGCTATAAATAACAAACCAAAATCATCTCAGGTATTTTTTCGTTCTATTTTTTAAGATATATTTTGGTATAGACTCAAGTTTGTCAATTATCAAAATGGAGGAGATTGTTGGCCCATTCCATTGTCACACCCGATTTTGATAATCAACATGTACTTCAGTCAATACACAAAATATACAAACTGCTACTAATTATTTCAGGCTATATGTGAAATCAATATCAACAGACGTTGTACTGTATCAACAAGCAAAGATATTACCAATCTGAAGATAAATTTTTAATGGATTTTTGTTTGAGTTATTTTACAGTTTATTCTGTATTTTACTTTTTATTGAGTCTAGGATTTATATTGTAAAATCAACTAGGTAATACTGGCTTAGGTTTATCCTAGTCCAAATTTCTAAAAAGCCAACCTATTTCCATTTCATGTTTACAAAATATTTCGTATTATTTATAACAAACAGCTTTTGACAAATATTTTGAAATTTTCTTGACAGAACTCAAAACCGAGTTCGGTCTGAGTTCGGTCCGAACTCTGCCCGAGCTCGGTCAGTTTAAATTCAAAGTTCTGTTGCCTCCAAATCTGCGAGCAACCTCTCTATACGAAATGTTTGCATCAAAACTCTGCCCGAACTCTGTCCGAGTTCGGACCCAGAAAAACATATAAATAGAAGAGAGTTTTTTATTTCAATTCATTCATTCACTCTTCATCTTCTCTTCTCTAATCACCAAGTATTTTCAAACATTCTAAAGCTTTCAAATCATACCTATACATCTCTTAGCCAAAAGCCAATAATATCTATGTTGATTTAGAGTCTTTTGGTGTCCAAGAGTTGTAAAGAGGTCGTTCCAAGATCAGCAACTATCCTTGTTGTGGAGCCGGTCGTGCGCTCGTCACCAAGCATGGTGTTGTAAAGTTGGTCGTGCACTTGTCACCAAGCACGGTGTTGTAAAAGACTGCAAGCTCTCATTTAGCTTGTGCCATAGTGGATTAACATCGAGCAAGAGTACTCGAGACTGGATTAGTCCTCTCAGAGGGATACCAGTATACATTACTGTGTCACTAAGTTTGATCTCTCTATCTCTTGCTACATTTATTTACTGTCTCTTATTTACTGCAATAGTTATTCTTAAGATTTTAATTGGTGATTATTTTCTGCTGCACACACACACTCTATTCACCCCCCTCTAGCGGTGCTCAACGGTCCTACATATATATATATATATATTTTATATATATATATATATATATATATATATATATATATGAGATTATACTTATATATATATATATATATATATATATATATGAGATTATACTTATGAATATATAAGTATAATCTCATATATATATATATATATATTTTAATCTCATATATATATATATATATATATATATATATATATATATATATATATATATAACTTTACCAAAAAAAATATTTCCAAGATTATTGCCACGCGCATGGCCGAATTACTCCCCAAAATCATATCAGAAGAGCAGAGTGGATTTTTTAGTGGCAGGAACATCCAAGATAACAATATGCATGCCCAGGAAATGATTACGTGCATGAAATTTCTGTCTAGAGGAGGGGACATCGCCATCAAATTAGACATGGAAAAAGCATACGACAGGCTTGATTGGCAGTTCATGATCTAGGTATGCAGAGCTTTTGGTTTCTCTGAATCATGGATCAGCATTCTCTGGAGATCGATCAGCAATTCGTGGTTCTCCACGGTGATTAACGGGCAAGCAAACGGCTTCTTCTGGTCCAGTAGGAGAGTTAGGCAAGGAGACGCTCTATCGTCCAATATTTTCATCATTGCAGCGGAAGCCCTCAACAGAAATATTAACAAACTCCCGGTGACCCCTAACTTCAAACAGTTTCAAACCATCATCGGTTGTCCCATCATCACTCACCTAGCATATGTCGACGACATACTTATATTCTTCTCTGGCAAAATGGGGTCAGTGGAAGCTATTCAGAACGTTCTCCTTCGATACACTCGTTGCTCTGGCCAAAGAGTCAATTCCAGGAAGAGCGTCATCTATGTCCATCACAAAGCCAACAGAGAGCAAACAACCACTCTCGCCAACATCACCTCCTTCTCTGTTGTCTACTCTCCCTTCTCTTACCTGGGCTGCCCGCTGGTATACGACAGATCTGCAGCGATAATCTTCGAGAATCTCATTGGTAAAATCAAGAAACGGATAGAAGGTTGGCATAATGCCACCATATCGCCAGGCGGTAAAATTATCCTGATCAACCACATGCTCTCATCCATTCCCATATACACCATCGTAGCAAGCTCTCCACCGAAGAAGGTCCTCAACCTCATCGAGAACCTATTTGCTAACTTCTTTTGGGGACACCAGGTAGCCAAAGACAAACATCATTGGGCCAGCTGGGACTCCATGACCAAGCCCACCAAAGAGGAGGGTCTGGGATTCTTCCGTTTGCAGTACATCGTAGACTCTTTTTCCATGAAGTTGTGGTGGAAGGTCCGTGTTAGCTGAAACCTCTGGGCGCGCTTCATGAAAGCTAGATACTTCAAGCATACTCACCCAACTGCTGCCATCAGCAACTGTCGGGCTTCCGCGGCTTGGAGACGCATCCTACATGGTCGGAATCTTGTCGAACCTAAGATTAGGCTTCAGCTGGGTGCTGGGAATTCAGCGTTATTCTTTGAAAGATGGATGGGAGATGACTGTATCCCGAGACTTTCGGAAGCTCCGGTCACCGACAAAATCAAAGACTAGTGGAACAACGACGACAACTGGAACTGGCAGAAAGTCAGAGATTGGAGTGGAGATGAGACTGTGACTGCCCTAAGGAATTCTGGCTTGAGGATCGGCACAGACGAAGATACGTTATCATGGACAGAAAGCAACAACGGCAATTTCGAGATCGCATCCGCGAGAAGAGTCATCCCCGACAACGGACCCACCGCTCCCATATTGAGTCACTTTTGGCACACTTGTATTCCTAAGAAATGGTCTTTCGT
>JANAVB010011398.1:5649822-5722322 GCA_029216955.1 Iris pallida | reverse complement strand
TGCCTTGAATAGTGTATTAGCCATGTTAGGAAAGGCCGAGCCATAAGTGTGTTCCAACTAAAAAAATTAGGATAAGTTGTGACATGATGCCTATAAATAATTTAATTAGTTATTTATTAATATTTTGACTTTTAGAAAATTCGGTTGTACCAATTTAGTCGGACTGGACCCGAACCGAAGCCAAGTCCATGTAGTCATACGGTGTGGCCAAAAGACGTCCATGTATAAAAAAAATATTGGTGGTTCATTTTATAGTCTAGTGACTAATTTCTATAAATTATTAAATATTAAATATAATATATGTACTAGTTGTTATTTTAATTTCTATATACCTTGGAAAATAAAATAAATAATTTCCTTAGCTATCCTCGTACATCTTGGAGGGGAATTTTAGACTATACCTATACTTATATTTTTCACCTATTGTTGATTGTTCTTATCTTGTTATAGTTGTAAATGTTATTATATTGATATTATTAGTACACTACTAAAATATGCTCTATTAGCGACGTAATAAAATAACATCGCTAACTATTGAATATAGCGACTCCTTTTAACAGACATCGCAAAACGTCGCTGAATAGCGACGTTCCGCGACAGTACTAAAGTTACGTCGCTGAATAGCGACGTTCAGCGACGTGGCTTTAGTTATGTCGCTCTTTAGCGACGTTAAGCGACGTCTAATTCAGACGTCGCTAATGTTTTGTTATATCCCGTTCGAAATTTCATTTCCCCCTTCTCTCTCCCAAAAATTTCATTTTCGTTCGATATTTCTTTTCCCTTCTCTCCTCCGACGAAGCTCTCCTCCGACGAAGCCCGGCTCCTCGCCGCCTCTCTCCGACGACGAAGGCCCCCTCCTCGCCGCCTCCCAACTCCGACCGAGCCGCCCTCAGGTAAACCCTAACCCTAGCCCTAGCTATCTAGACACAATTTTGACATGATTTTAACCTCGTTTGGACACGAGTAGACACGTGCGTCACACACACACATGTCCCTAGACACGTGTGTCTCACACACACACCCACATACCTTCTAACCCTAGCCCTAGCTATATATATATGGTATGGTATATATTGTTGTGAGTTGAGAGGTCGGGTTAGGCCTCCATAGCAGTGTAGATCACTGTCACATAGAGTTGAGAGGTCAGAAATATAACAAAGCAATTATACCATATTTACCAAATCAATAGATAAATAAGTAGTAGCTCTGCAATTTTGATGGTTTCTTATTATAACTACAAGGGGTTCGATACCTAAAGATATCTATAATTCATTTCATGAAGCATTTGTTTGTATGATAAGTACATAAATGCATGAGATATGTTGTTGGAGAAATATAGTGTTTTTATACAACAATATATGGGATAGCGTTATGAAGAAAGCAAGAGATTTCTTGTGATCAGAGCATAATAAGTAGGTTTCTGTACTACGTGATAATAAGAGCAAATAATAGTTTCTTGATAAGAGCAAATATTTGACTAGTATATATGTACATATGTATCTTATACTATTTGAAAAGAGAAAATAATAATTTCTTGATTTTCTTTTATACTACTTGAGATAAGCAAACAACAGTTCCTTAAATATATTTTTACTTCTTGGAAAGAACAAACAACAATCTCTCTCTCTCTCTCCCTTTTTCTCCATACATAATTACTTAACTAACCATATTAAATTTAATGACCAATTCTAATTAGTAAACATGGGTAAAGATATTTTTAGAATAAAAAAATTTATTGTGACCTCATTTTTTATATATTATATAGTAGTACAGTTTAGGAGATGCAATTAATGATTTTGATCATTCTAATCAACTTATTATGGAGAAACGAGAGTTAACATTTGTATGCTAGCACAATTTATTTAGAATTAGTGGTTAAATTTAGATAACATGTATCAACTTGCTTGTGACTTTTTCAAGCATATAATTGATGGTAGGTCTTGT
The DNA here is from genome assembly GCA_029216955.1 of Iris pallida. NCBI lineage: Eukaryota > Viridiplantae > Streptophyta > Magnoliopsida > Asparagales > Iridaceae > Iris > Iris pallida. The sequence goes on along the minus strand of JANAVB010011398.1, from coordinate 5,720,378 downwards.
TTGCAGCAGTAGAAGAGTCTGCTGTAGGGTGTGGGTTTTGGCCACCTCATTTGTGAGTGATGAGGAGTTTTAGCCTTGCCTGCAAAGATAGTCAGAGAATGGGGGTCGAACAAGGCCTTTGGCAATGGCAGTTGGCCTTTTGTCCATGGGCACATGTGAGTTAGTTAGTTAGTTAGCCTAAGTGCTAGAGTGTGTATCCTATAGGTATCCTAGAGTGTTAGTGATTACGATATAGGGTATTTGTGTATTGCACAGACCAGTGTGGCTTGGTACAGTCGTTTGGCTTGCCAAAGTAGTTGGCCAGCAGCAGGAAATAGGGTTATTAGTGTACTATTAGTTCAGATGAAGTGGCCTATTAGCTCAGTTGGTTAGTGTATCCAAGTTAGTTTAGGGGTTTTAGTTTTGGTTCACATTTTGGGGATTTATATTAATTTCAGATACGTGTAGGAGCTTATGAAACGAATTTGTGTCTATTAGATAATCCGTGTCCATCTTTGCAGAATTATTTCCAAATGGATATGAATTACTACTTGCAAAATCGTTCATGGATATATAATTGTTGTCCTGATGATATATGTGGTGTCCGGGATGAATACATAGCGGGAGTAGAGCAGTTCCTGCAGTTTGCTAAGGCGTTCCCTCAGTACATGGACGGCACCAAAATTAAGTGTCCGTGTGTGAAATATCATCACGTAAAATATTATCCAGAAGTGGAAGTAACATATCATTTGTACTCGAGGGGTTTCACGCCTAATTACTATCAGTGGATCGTACACGGAGAACTTGTGTCTTTAGCATCAGAACCGGAGCCTTATGTTGAGCCGTATATGCATGCAGGACCTAATTTTGTATCAGATAATCATGCATACGACGACGGGTGCGTGAACATGGTTTTCGACGCTGCAGGGACTAGTTTCATTCATGATGCAGCTGAGGAGGCACCGAATTTCGATGCTACAAAGTTCATGGAGTTGCTGGAGAATGCAAGGACTCAATTGTATCCTGGTTGTGAGGATCATTCACCGTTGGAGGTGGTTACAAGACTGTTGAGTATAAAGTCAGATTTTAACATGTCGCAAGAATGCTACAACCGAGTGTTGGAGTTGATTATAGAGATCTTGTCGACGGGTGCTAAGTTACCTAAAGACTTCTATCGGTCTAAGAGGATGGTGAGATCGCTCTAGATGGGATACGAGAAAATCGATTCTTATCGCAATGGGTGCATGCTGTACTACAAAGATGACAAGGACGCAGACGTGTACAGATTTTGTGGTGCTGATCGCTATAAGAAAACTAATACAGGAAGGTCCACCGATACAAGAAGACTGACTGATTCAATGCACAACTTGCCTTTAACGCCGCGGTTGCAAAGATTATTTATGGTGAAAGAGACGGCCAAAAATATGAGTTGGCACATGCGAGAACAGATTGAAGGAGTGTTGGATCACCCATCTGATGGAGAAGCGTGGAAGCACTTTGATCGAGTGTATCCTGATTTTGCTTCAAATTTGTGTAATGTCAGGTTGGGGCTATCTTCTGACGGTTTTACTCCTTTTGATCTTTCGGGATCCCAGTATTCGTGTTGGCCTGCGATTGTCACTCCGTATAACCTACCGCCTTGGATGTGCATGAAGACTTAGTACATTTTTCTAACCGTTGTAATTCCGGGTCCGAACAATCCCAAGTGGAACATTGATGTGTACTTACAGCCTTTGATAGATGAGTTGAATCAGTTATGGGAAGTAGGCGCTAACACGTACGATGTTTTCAGGAAGCAGAATTTTTAGAAGAAGGAAACTCTTATGTGGACCATCAACGACTTTTCGGCCGATGGAATGTTATCTGGATGGAGCACTCATGGCCATCTCTCATGTTCGTATTGCATAAACCGTACTAAGGCTTTCCGCTTGAAACACGGAGGAAAATCATGCTTCTTTGATTGTCAACGGCAATTTCTGCCAAAAGATCATCCGTTCAAAAGGAACAGGAATGCATTCCGTGCCGGCATTGTAGAGAAGGGTGATCCACTGCCAAGGTGGTGTGGAGCCACGATATGGGAGAAGGTTAGAGATTTTCCAAGTGCAATCGAAGGTCCTACAACTGGGTACAAGTGCGATGGATTTAGTAGAGATCATAACTGGACAAAGATGAGCATATTCTGGGATCTGCCATACTGGAGTACCAATCTGATCAGACATAATCTTGATGTCATGCACATTGAGAAGCATATGTTTGATAACATAATTAATACTGTGATGGACGTAAAAGAAAAAACGAAAGACAATCCCAAGGCCAGGTTGGACTTAGAAGAAATATGCAAACGCCCTACGTTGCATTTGATAGAGCAAAATGGAAAACAGTTCCTGCCGAAGTCAATTTTCTCACTGGACAAGGAGGATAAAGTGAGACTTTGTCGGTGGATCCAGGGCCTAAAATTTCCAGACGAATATGTGTCAAATCTGAGAAGATGTATCGATCCGAAGGAAAACAAATTTATGGGTATGAAGAGCCACGACTGTCACGTATTCATGGAGAGGTTAATTTCGATTGTATTTCAAAAATTCTTACCGCAGTCAGTTTGGGATCCATTGACGGAGCTTAGCATATTCTTCAGGGATCTTTGTTCTATGAAATTGCTCGTTGATCGTCTAGAAAAGCAAGAGAAGGACATTACGATAACACTGTGCAAGCTAGAGAGGGTGTTTCCTCCTGGATTCTTCGACTCTGTGGAGCATTTGCCGATCCATCTATCCTATGAGGCACGTGTTGGTGGAAGCATCGAATATCGATGGATGTACCCGTTCGAGCGACATTTGAATCACCTAAAAAGAAAGGTAAAAAATAAGGCACGAGTCGAGGGTTCTATTTGTGAAGCCTATGTTCTCGAGGAGATTACAAACTTTTGTTCAATATATTTCAAGCCTCATGTTGCAACTAATAGAACGAGAGCTTCCAGAAACGACGATGGAGATCATTAATGTAATGATACAATACTGAAGGTATTCAATGCTCCAGGAAAAGCCATCGGGTAAAATGAAGAAGAGATATCTGAACGATGATGAGCTAAGGGCTGCTCAGGTGTATGTATTACTCAACTGCGACGAAGAGGAAGTAGAGAAACTGGAAGGGTAAGTAATTAATACGTCTATATTATTTTAATAGTGTTTATTATTATACTATTACATTAATTGAATGATATTGTTTTCAGCATATTTAATGATGATGTGAGGTCAGGTAGGCCACACATAACAAAAGAAGAACTAGAACAAGAAATGAGGCATTATTTTCTATCATGGTTGAGTGCATATGTAAGACTTAAAAACTCTGTAATTATCTTTTTGTATATGCACTTGATTGTGAATGAGCCTAATTTCTTTTTTCGTGGTATTTAGGTCGATCTTTCATACGCAAGACTTGAGAATGAGTCTATTAGAACGTTAGCCAAGGGACCAATTTATGCTGCAAAAATATGGCCAAGCTACTATGTTAATGGGTTTAGGTTCAAGTCAACAACTTGCCTGATCAGAGACAACTTTGTTGATCTCGACTCCACCAAAAATAGCTGTTTGTGTATCAGATCTTCGAACTACAAAGATATTGATGCGGGCAACGATTTCGATGGCGTGCTACGGGAGATCGTGGAGCTGACATATAGTTGTGGAATAGAGCCTGCTAAGATTGTGTTATTTAGGTGTGATTGGTTCGAACCGATTGATGGTCAAGGTTTGAAAGTAGACAAGCACGGTCTTGTGGATATAAACTATCGGTATCGATATCAAGCCTATGAACCATTTGTCCTATCAAGCCAGGTTCAGCTCGTATACTTCATAAGTTATCCTAAACAGGGAACAACAAGGTCGGACTGGTGGGCAGTATGCAACACCAAAGCTAGAAATACCTTTGAGGTTGACGATATAGCTTATCAAGAGGATGAACTACCTCTTGTAATAAATATTATAGAAGTGGACACGACGTAAGTTCCTCATTACACATCTAATTGTATAGAAGAAGTAGAATTATCTGAAGAGGAAGATGCAAATAAAAGTGAAGATGTAGAGGAGGAAGAAAATGAATAAAAAGAATAAGAAGAAGAAGAAGAAGATGAGCTAAACGAACTAGATAAATTTTCAGAAGAGGATTAAATCTGTACGTTTGTTTTATCATCATAATTAACACTTTAGTGACACTTTTATCATATAAATATGTGACACTTTAGTGACACTTTTATCTGTGACTATGATATTTTTCAAAAATCTGTGATGTCTATCATATAAATATGTATTTTTGTTTTATTGTCATATGTTATTATCAGATATGACTAGACCATCTGGACGACACGGAGGATTTTATATTAGGCAGTCCCGTCTACCTCATGCTGGGGATGGAGATTCCGTACCCTCATCCTCATCTCCGAGTACGCCATTGTACCATTCTATTTTCGGTCCATTACCGGGACAGGACAATTCTAGCATGTTGGCGACTCCTCCCTCGTCGTGCAGCATTCCTGATCCCGCATCCAATATTCCTGATCCCGCGTCCAGCATTCCACCTGCCGACGGCTCCATGGGGGGAGCCGACGCCGAGCATATGGAGGACGACGATCAGACTGATCCTGCACAGGCAGGAGGTGAGAGCGACCCTCCATGTGCTCCCCCGGGAGAGACGTGTATAGAGATTTGGACGGACGGGCCTACGAAGTAAGTTAATTAGTTAATATATATTTCTCAAATAATTATATGTACATATATATTCATGAAAATTATTATTGTATAGATATCGGCCTCCTGCAGTACAGAGACAGCTGGGATATTTTTGAGGCAGAACTACGGTGGGCCTTGGATTAATAACTCAGATGCTCCCGCAGATAGGAAGGCCTTTTGGTTCGCCCACTTCAAGGTAAAAATTTGTTTATTTTTAAATTTTAATAATCATTTGTGTATATTATACAACTTTTCTATTTTACTTCTTGTAGAGAACCTATTTCTATCCACCATACCGGGCGGCGAAGATCGAGGGCCAATTTTCTGCCGTCGCAGGCAAGCTCATCCGTGATACGATCCACGACCAGAAGTCTCGTGATCGCTTTGGACAGCCGATCCATGGTTGGATCACGCCAGAGCAAAGGACTGCGATGAAGGCTAGATCCAGCGAGCCCAGGTGCCGGAAGCGGTCTGACAAGGCCAAGGTAGCGCGGTCGAGCGTCGATAAGTGGTGTGGTGGCTCCATTCCGATGATGGATCATTTTTGTCGTCTGGTACGTTTGCTATGATGGACATCCTTTTATATATAGTTGAATAGAATGTTTAATACTAATAATAGATAATATATTTTAACAGGTAAAAAAAGGTGAGGACCCCAACATGGTGACCGTCTTCCTGGTCACCCATCGGAGAGCTGGGGAGTTCATTGACGAGAGGACGACGCAGGCATATGTACGTTCTATTCTTTATATTAATTTACTATAATTCAGAAAATAGAAAAATAGATATCAATATAGACTTTAGCAAACACTTACACGTTAGCAAACATTGTTCTAGGCCGAGTTTATTCGGCTACAAGAGGAGGTGGCTGTTGCTGCTAATATGCCAGCAGAGGGAGGGGCTGGTACTTCCTCCCAGCCGCCTACAGCTCCATCGCCAGACGAGCTCTGGATGACCGCCGTTGTCGGTCTTCAGAAGGATACGTACTATAGTACGGGATCCTACGACGCTTATTTGGCTTCAGAGTCATCCCAGGCCCCCTCTGTCAGTACGCAGTCTCCAGCTTCGCAGGCATCATCACGAGCGTAGGATGTGTGCAGACAACTCCATGAGCTGCGTCGCGAGTTGCAGCAGCAGATTTCTGAGGCAGCTGGGGCAGAGCGACGATCCGACGATCCGGGGATCACCGGATGATTTGATGCGGTCGAGCACAGTATACAGGAGCTGATGAGTCTGCAGCAGGCTACACCTGCCAGCTTGCACACGCTCACCGAGTCTACGCAGTGCACAAAGCATAGGCAGGTCGAGCTGGAAGGATCGTAGAGGACCATGTCTGCCTCACTCACTCAGATACATTCTTCGATTGAGGAGAGTTCTCAGAGGATGGTGAGTACCCTTACTGTGCATGCTGAGCGACTGCGAGAGCTGGAGCAGAGACGTCCTCCCGGTCCATCGACGGCGCCGACTCCAAATATTGTACTGCCTTCTACTGCTCCTACGGTACAGCTCACACAGAAGCAGTATGAGGACATGCTATCCCAGATGTGCGGCAGAGGTTCGCAGTGATTTTATTAATTTTTTTATGAGTTGTATGTATTGGCCCTATGGGCAAATTGTTTATTGGTACACTTTTGTTTATACACTTGGTGGGAGACTTTTTATCATCTTCCATTTTTATTTGACTCTATTGGATGTTTGTGATGATGTATGTCTGTGAAGTGTAGTTTGTTGGATATTTACTTTGTGATATTTACTTTGTTGGTATTTTTATTGTGATATTTACTTTGTGATATCTGCGACGGGGATGACAAATATACCTACGCTGGGTTATAAGAGATGATCTGATATACAAAGGAGGTGCTGCCCAAATTTTAAAAAAATATAATGTGTATTTTTGTGATGATGTGTGTCTGTGTTTACAGTGTATGTGAAATACAGTGTTCGAAACCATCGATAGTTTCAATTACTGTTGTATATTTAATCTTTGACAGAAACAGCAACTGTTCAGGGTGTACTTCTGAGAGCTTCATTTTCAAATCCTTCACTCTCTTGGGACGTCGTACAGGATCCCGAAAAGGTGAAGGACGTGAAGAGAAAGCTCTGAGAAGTGCACCCTGAACTGTTGTTCTTTTTATCCAAGATAAAACATAGAACAGTAAGCGAAACTGTGGATGGTTCGAACACTGCACTTCACACACACTATAAACACAAACACACAGCATAACAAAAATACAGATTTTATTTTTTTAATTTTTTTTATTATTCTGCGACGTATAGCGACGTATAGCAACGGATAGTGACGGGTAGGGGACGTCGCTATACATCGCTGATTAGCGGCATTACGTCGCTGTACGTCGCCACATTGCTGACGTGGCAGGCATGCCACGTCATCACATAAATAGAACAAAATGTCGCTAAGAAGTCGTCCAACGTTGCTGTACATCGCCACATTGCTGACGTGGCAGGCATGCCACGTCATCACGTAAATAGAACAAAATGTCGCTAAGAAGTCGCCCGACGTCACTAAGTTTGCGACGTAACATTTTTATCGCTCTCCGTCGCTAACTTTGCGACGACCCAGCGACACTACGTTGATGTCGCAAATAGCGACATAGGGCGACGAATGTGCCATCTGCGACTAGCTTAAAAGCGACCTTCATTTTTCGTCACTAAATACGTCGCTAATTACGATTAGCGACGTATTTTCCATTATTTGCGACGTATCATGTCGTCGCTAATTTGCCTTATTTTAGTAGTGGTATAAATATAGCATTGGGTTATTTTGTGTTTTAGGAGGAAAATATAAGTAACATGTACATAAATTTTATATATAAGCTCCATACTAGGACATATATTATCAAGATAGTTTTGGGTTGTATCAAATATTTAATGTTATATTAGATATGTATAAAGAGAGATACATGTAGAGAGATATATAGTTATATTGTATATAAAGAAAAAGAAATAAGAAAAGAAAAAGAAAAAGAAAAGGAAAAAAGAAGGGAACCCAACCCAGCCCAGCCAAATCCCCTGACCCCCTAAAACCCAAAGAAACCGACCCACACACACACGAAATAGCAACAAAACACCCCATCGGTATACATATGTATATATGTATATCGAGAGAGAGCAAACTCAAAACCATAATTCTATCCCAACCTGCCACCCCTCGCGACCCTTCCTTCGACCATGATAGCGCCGGCGGCAGCAACAGCGTCGGCCGCAAGGCGCAGTCATAGTACCAACAAGTCCTGCAAACAACGGTATTAGTGCGAGGTACCAATTTCGCCATCTTAGTTCTTCGCGTATACTTAACGAAATTCGATTCGGTAAAATTATGTACGAATCCTATATAACCGTATTTAGATCCCTATAATTTAGTCTAGTACAAAGACTTTAAATTCTTGAGTAAATCATCGCACAAAACTTGGAAAAACCACAGTTTTGAAATATCAAAACAGGGCATAAGAACAGTACAAACCTAGTTTTGGAAGGCGACAAATCGCCAATCCTTAGATTATTTCAAAATTATGTTTTAATATGTTTATAGACAACCTATAGGGGATTAAAACTCCGATGTCGCTTTTGTTTTTCGTTATTTAAACTGTTAAAACAGTTTCAAAGTTTGACGAAAACAATTTTTAAAATAATAGAAATATTAGAAAAATTACCGATACGGTGTGCGCTTTGACAAACCGGGCAACGTGGTCGTAGCACATGAGCATCGAAAGACGCGTATGGATGTTGTCGATGTGTGGGATTCGGCGAAACTCGATTTTGTTGTACGTGCGTGACGAAATCGATGTGTATCTATCGAGATACCTCATATCGGCCCCTTTGCAAACTAATCCATAACTTCGTACACGTTCGTCATCTCAAGACAAAACTTATTCCAGTAGGACCGTGATATTTTTTTGGTCCTTTATGCCAAGTTTGGTCCGATTCTGAGAAGTCGACCAGAACACTGGCAGGCCCGCGACCCGATTCAATGGGCGAATTTGTGCACGACCCGTCGGAATGCAACTTTGGACATACGATTGGATTTTCATTGCCAAATCGGAGCCTTAGACATATAGTTTGATGACTTTAGAGATCGTAGATATTGGCACACTTTTTGGTACAAAATGGGTCCAACGACGGATATCGTTTTGACCCAAAATTTATTGTTTTGCCCCTGTGTCCAGAATTGGACTTATGGGTAGCCTATCCTAGCTATTTTGCTTATTTTGGAAATGTTGGCAATATCTGTTTCAGCATCCAGACGCATTTGTGGGAGTTTAGATTTTGTGACTCTTTGATTTGACGAGTTGTTTGCGGGACATTTGGTTACCACCTGGCAAGTATACATTGCTTTCCTCTACAGTTTATTTACATGCTTATGCTTCTTTCTCTTTGATATATGTATTATCTATTTTCTTTGACTGATCGTTGATATAAGTTATCCTTCATATTATGCACACTAGTTTACTAGTCTTTTTCATATACCGTCATGGTTTTACATTATAGTTCATATTGGTATGTTTTCACCTGTAACTTGACTGAGTCACATCATATCGTAGGATGAGTAAGTCATAACCGAATTGATATACCTTGTTTTGGATTTCTTAACCTGCGAGTCCACACTAAGGGCGAGGGTTGATTTCTTGAAGCTAACCTGCGAGTCCACACCAAGGGTGAGGGTTAGTAGTTGTTCACACCTGCGAGTCCACACTAGGGGCTAGGGTGATTCTTGAAGCTAACCTATGAGTCCATACTAGGGGTAAGGGTTAGTAGTTGTTCAAACCTGTGAGTCCACACTAGGGGCGAGGGTTTGGTTATCCATTGATCTCTTATCATGTGTTCATGTTTCCTTTTCCAACAGTTTATTTATGCGTAGTTGTTCTCTTAGTCATATTTTTGTATTGCTTAGTCATTTCTATTTCTAACCTGGTTTTCTTATGCATGATAAACTGTTAGATAGGCATATTTTATGTATCTTGCTTGTCCCCTAAGGACCTGATGATCTCTTCAGGTAGTTGATTGCACGGAGTTAATTAGCTGATCATGATGGTAGTTGATTACATATGTAGGATTCAGGTAGTTAGTAGTGATATTACTTTGTTATCCTCTCGTGCTTTATATTCCTTATCATGATATATTCTGCTTGTTAGCCTAGTTTATAGACTCATGTTACTTCTTGTAGTCTAATCGGACATATATGCTACTGTGCTGCAGACCATGATTCATAATGTTCATTCTTGTTTTATATTTTTCTTGTGGATTGAGATATAGTTTAGCTTACCATATTAGACGTGATACCCTATTATGGACAACATATACGTATTCGAGTTGGGCTGGAGTCCGCTTGATACGTACTGACTTACGCACGCGCTCGCATCCCGAAAAGCGGGTACGTGTCTTGACATAGGTGCCTTGCTTGGTGTACTGATGTCTTCATCATCATCGTCAATTGGTTGTTGATTTAGTTCATCGAAGATCACATTCATCAATTCTTCGATGATCATAGTCTTTTTGTTGAAGACTCGGTACCCTTTGCTTTTGGTCGCATAATCTAAAAAGATACCCTCATCGGCCTTTTCGTCAAATTTATCCAAATTATCTTTGGTATTAAAAATGAAACATTTACAACCAAAGACTTTAAAATAAGAAATTGTGGGTGTTCTATCAAACTATCACGACCCGTACCCGGTATAAGGGCACAAGTGCGTAACAGTGCCCAACCTAAGAATCGGCAGTAAAACGCTGTACTATGTCACTATCTAAACAACTCATGCAAATATATAATGTACCTGTCATGGATCTCAACTCTGAATGGAGGACAAGTAAAGATATAGTAAAACTCAATCACAGTCTAAGCAGGATAAGATACACAGAAGTCTAGATAACTAATAAGACTAAACAACTTAAAATAAACTACTAAATAATAATATCTCAAACAATCTCTAATACAAAGTCAAATATCTCAACTTATTACAAATCAAGTTCAAACATGAAATTCTAGAACAAGTCTACTAAGCTAGTCATCTGGTCACTCATGAAGGTCAGGGCTCATTGTGGCTAATCCCTCCTCAGGACCATAGCAAGGGCACGTATCTCTAGGACAACCATATGAAAAATATATCCAGTCAGGATGGAACGAGCACACATCATCTAGCAATCCCAAGTAAATGACAAAGACTATAAAGCAGTTATAAACAGCTATATTGATAAAGCATGGAAGTTCTAGACAGGTAATGATGCAGAGCAACAGTTTAAAGTACATGAGAAGTAATATAACGAATCAGAGGAGCATGGCAATGAAGACTGTAAAAGTATAACTAACTGAACTAAAGTAATATGATATGAGTCCAAACAGTATAATATAGACAAGTGTGATCCCAGAGTGAGTCCTAAACAAGATACTACCTAGTGTGTTTTGAAATACTACTTTCGACATGTAAAAGATAGGGGTAAATACAGCTCATTGCACACTTGGCCAGTGTAAGAGTGCTATCCTTCCAGATTAGACCAGATGAGATGCTTCCATATTAGACCAGATTATACTAGATGGAGTGCTTCCAGTGTTTGGAGTATTTACATGTCTACTCGAGTATTTCCTCGCCCGACAAGTACAAGTGAACCCATAAAATGACACGAAAATAGAGTACAAGTCCAGCCAGAACAAGGTGATGCCAGTAGTGATTCAAGTAATAGAGGCCAGACATGTAAAAGGTGTATCGCATGCAATGGATCCAAAAATACATATCCGTGTTGACAGAGAATCAATAGAACTAACTAGAATTGAAATACAGTAATCAGCAAGCAAATAAAAGAACTATCAGAGAATGTACTCGCCTGATACCCTGAGCGACTGATGTAAACAGATGTCTGAACTGGAGTCACATGGTCCTATTTAGAGTAATAAAGGTTACAATGCGTTCAATAGTAGTAATTGAAGTTTACAATGCAATCTACATGATTCTAAGTCAATCTAAGTCAACATCAACTCTTGGTCAACTTTCAGTCAACCCAAGTCAATATCTAGGGTTTAGGTCAAACTCTAGACTATTGGGTCAACTCTAGTCAAGATCAAGTCTATCTAGATTAGGTTAATCCTAAATCAAATCATATATCATATATACATAACTCACCCAAATACATAATATATATTATACAATACAAGGTTATCTAATAAGTATATACCTATACATATAGGCTATCCAAGTCATGCAAGGGGGTAAGCCTTCCTAACTTATCCCCAACCATATCCGACCTACTAACTAACCCTCAACTTTAAACACTCACTCAACACTAGTACAATATAACACTTATCTCTCAAACATGTCAAAGCCTTAACCATTTACTATACCCTATATAAACCCCATTACCTTACATATATATCAATACCTTAACCTATTACTAGCTCATTACAAAGTACACTCTTACCTATACATATACTTTCCATTCCAAACTTTACCTACAACTCATATGTTACTACCCTTAAATGGACACCCAACTGGTAACCCACATAGGCCAATTGGCCAATGCTAAGTCTGGACTGGCCACCATGGCCTGGCCCTACACTTGGCATAAAGCCAGTACTAAATCCTACACTTGGACTCGTTGCCAAGAGGCAATACAAGGCTCTGCAAGTGCAGGTCAGGCCCTGCCCAAATACTCTGCCTATGCTACTGCTACTGTTGCAATGCAATGCAACCAGTACTGCAATGCATCTACTGCTATTGTGTGCTACTATGCTAGCTGCTACTGCTACAACTACTTTGCCCTCTACTGCAATGTGCTGCATGGCAAGCTAAATGCAGCCATATACTGCCTCCTGTGGCTCCTATTACTGTAATGATATGTAGGATCAAGCAAGCTAAGACACACACACCCCTCAAACTTACCACTACAACACCTCAAAACCTGAAACATCTCCTAGACTAACCCCTAAATCTAATACATATAACATATATACATATCTAAAGCTAGCACCCCCTCCTATCACATATCCTAATATGTATAACTCAGACTACTCCCCAAATACACTCTATAGCCTATACTAAAACCTGATAATAGATACATCACAACTCTATCAACCATGAAACCCAAACTAATATCATCCTATATAATCGTAAATATATATACCTATCTAACCAACATATTTTATGAAATCTGAGTTCAAACCCAATACCTCAACTCAGAAAAACTGAGTTCGATCTCAATCAATACCAAGGTTACTGAAACAAACCCACACTCTTTAAATCTTAAAAAAATAGAGCTAAAACTCACACATATATATACTAACATATGATGTGAATATAGAGATCAAATCTACTCAACTGTAAACAAATAGGGGTGTGTGTCGACAGAGGAGGGGTCACATAGTAAGTGTTCAGTGTACTGTGTGTGTGTCGAAAATGTGTGGGAGTGTGTGTGCATGCAATTCATGTAATCCAATATGTGTACGGCATGTGAGACATGTGTCAACGTGTCGTAGTGTCACCCACATGTCCAAGAGTGTCACAGAGTGTGAATCAAAGTGTCAAACTGTGTATAAAATGCAGTATCCAAAATAACATGTGTGTGTGATGTGTGTGAGCTGTGGTTGAGTGATGTACAAGTGCAAGTGAGTGTCAAGTGTGAGTGTCCAGCATGTGAGGCATGTGTCAATATGTCATGATGTCCACCACGTGTCTCTAGATGTGTCCAAGTGGTGTCCAAGTGTAAACAGTAAGAGAACTAGTGAAACTGGGTGTGTACGAGCATGAAGTAACACTTGCGGGTTGGATATCTCTTCGATTACTCAACCAACTCGGGCCAAACCTCAGAAACCATGTGTCAATGACTGCCCCTACCTTTCCAACCAGTGTCACCTAAAATCGTATCGTCGCCAGGGAGAACGGACACACCGATAGCAGGACAGTACACGCAGTCTCGTGTAGTATCTCCGTGTCCATTTCTGACACAGAAAACTACCCAAACTCAACTCAGCCAATTACTACATAATCTACATATAATTAGCTTTCAAAATATATAATTTTCACAGAAAATAGAGAACAAAAGTTTCTAATAGGAATTTTGTCAAATACTTCGAATATGTAGAAGCAAGAAAAAGAATAGTAATTCATATGCGGCCCAGATTCAGCATGCGGCTCAAAAGCTTGAAGAGTTTTATGCGGCTCGGAATGTCCCAGAGCGCCGCATGTGGCTCAGGAATTTTATGCGGCTCAGGAAGAGCCACGTGGCCTCATACGGCTCAAAACATGCCGATTACGGCTGGCCATAATTACTCCCTGCGGCTGGTCATTTAATGCTCTGACATAAAGTGACAGTTCTGACGGCTCTGACATAATAAAGAGACGCGTCATGCTCATCAAAAGATGAGAAAATCTCTGAGATAGTCGGTACAGTTCACAAATTCCAAAGAAGCTCTCTATGCAGACCGCCTAGGCCGCCCTTATGCGGTTCAGTTGGGGAGGCCACCCTTATGCGGCTCGATTATGGGGCCACCCTTATGCAGTTCAGTTGGGAGGCAACCCTTATGCGGCTCGGTTGTGGAGGCCACCCTCATGCGGCTCAGTTGTGAGGCCTTCCTCATGCGGCTCGGTTGTGAGGCCATCCTCATGCGTCTCAGTTACGAGGCGATCCTCATACGGCTCGGTTGTGAGGCCACCCTCATGCGGCTCAACTACCAGACCACACTCGTGCGGCTCTGCCAGGACGTCCCGTTCATGCGGCTCGCGACATAATGGCGGTTGGGACATGTGGCAAAAGATTGACTGAGACTTATCCACGCAGATTTATTACAACCAACAAATCATAATAATGCAAATTTATTGCAACCAACACAACAGCCCAGATTGATTTCCAACAAACAGATCAAGGTTAATCTTAACCAATCCCCAACCGCCCACTTTTTAAGGCGCAATTACTGCACACCCCACTTATCATAAACTCCTATAAATAGCATGGTATTATTCCTTTGCACACACACAGAGAAAAAACACATAGAGAGCGACACACAGAGACCCAGAGCAATCCGAGAAGAGAGAGAGAGCTTTTCTTCGACGGAGCCAAGGTTGCGTTCTATCGTCCAAGGAGTAAGGCAGAGTTAATATCACTTTCCCTAGCCTCTACCGTCACCCCCCAAAATCAAAAACTAAACAATTGTACTTAGATTGCTTTTCCTAGGTTTTGTTCCTAGGCTCTTTTTGTACGAACGAGTTTGTATTGTGAGTTAAAGTTTAGTCCTCCCATAAAACTGTTCTGTTCTTTGATAACCAACGGCAAACACGATGGCGACTCTGCTGGAGACTAACTTTTCCACTGCTGAGAAGTTGGTGATGCAATCGGACGTAGCCAAACTTGGCTTCATGCAACAGATGCTGGTTGTCCGCTTTGGACCAGCAGGCGTTTGAAGAAATGCTCTCCGACGGAAGCACTGGCCCGGTCCAGAAGCGAGCCCGCAAAAAAAAGGCCCGTAGGGAGTGGAGGTCCTAATCATTTGCTCCTTCCCGAACTCTGGAAGAAGTGTTCTCTGCTGCCCAAGACGGCGGAAAAGACTCGCATACGGCCTCACTTCAGACCATAGAGAACTCTGCTGTCCCCAAGTCTGGCAGAGAAAAATACTATAATGTTGGACTTGTAGGGGCAAAAAGGGACTCTATGCAGTCCAGGAAGAAGCCGCATAAGGATTTCAGCCGCATGAAGACTCATGCGGCCACAAAAGCCAGCCGCATGCAGAAGGCTCATGCGGCCAAAACTTCCAGCCGCATGGAAGAGGCTCATACGGCCATGACTTCCTGACATATAGAGAAGGTTCATGCGGCCACAGCTTCCAGCCGCATACAAACTGTTTAAGCGGCCACAAATGCCAGCCGCATGCAGTCTGCTTATGCGGCCACAAATGCCAGCCGTATGCAGACAGCCTATGCGTCCACCAATCCCAGCCGCTGATAATCTGCTCCATGCGGCTCAGATTCAGTCTTTGATCGCCTTTCATGTTGTCCTGACCTCAGATGCTCTCAGGAGCATGTGCCAGACTCTGTGACGTACGACTTGGACTCTTTTTACTATGTACTCTCAGGTGCTAGAAGGAAGAAGTCTAGGACAGCACGGGCTCATCGAGCTCAGTCAGCTGTCCCAACTTTTAACTATCAGGGCGTCCCGCTGACTATTACGCGGGCCACTGATGGAAAGTTGTACAAAACTATTCGTGTTCAACACCCGGTGGCCAACGGACGGAATAGTTATCAAAAATCTCCCAACAATGATAAGGGGCAAGTACTCTTACTAGCCCCACATCAGGGCGCAGGCAGGATGCCAACACACTCGTATGCTCGGGACTCCCAGGCCCACAAAATGAGTAACTTGCGTGATGTGATTCTTCACAAGCACAAGGAAAGAGAAGAAAATGGTGTGTAGAGAGTCCTTTCATGGACATCACTACACTCAAGTCATTGTCAACTGCTGCTGCAGCAAGGCGGCAGTACAAGAGGACCGACAGTCTGTCTTCCAACGACTGCAGCAGGCAGGACCGGTCCTGCAACAAAGCTCAGAAGACGAGGCACTTCTTGTCGCCTCCTTTAATTCTGCTCAGAAGATCCCTACCGGCAAGGCAGAGAAGAAGATAAATGTTTCTAGCCCGACGATCTTAACTAGCGTGGCCAGAAAACTTGTGTCCAAGCGGCTGCCTACAACCACCTCAGGAGGAGTTTACCAGGGCACCCGTTCAAAGAATAAATCTTCAACACTGGAGGATTCGTCAACTGCACCTCAGGGGGTAGCCGAAGCTGGAGGTAACACCCCTCGGAACATCCATGACAATCCAGTGTTCCAAGAAGATAAACCAGGGGAGGCAGTTCCCCCAACAGATGCAATGGACCCAGATGTCCATGGGTCCCAAGATGAAGCAACCTCCGATGCAGGGGGTAACACTTCCTCCGAGTCCGAATCGGAGGAGAACATTCCTACTTACCCCGAAAACTTCTCTCTGCGAGGGTATGATTCGGAGAGCACGTCTTCTATCGTACCTTCCACCGTCCCTCGTGTAAGAACGACATTCATGACTGGGAATGATCAAGACGGTCCTAGCGATCGACAACACCTCGACACTCTTGAGGCCATACTTCACACCTTAGTGAAGTCGATGGAAGAAATCAAGGCGGCCCTACCAACTCTTCAAGGAAGGACGCCTGATCAGAAAAGTTTAGGTCCCACCGTCAATGCAGACTCGAACACAACTGCACCAACCCCGGGTGACAAACCACCCAAAATGACGGCTCCCAGTGCTGCGAACGAGGCTAGGGAGGCAAGAAGAGAAGTCCAGAAGCTCCGTACGATGTTCCACGCAAGAGTATACTCTTAGGACTTGAAGATATGACAACCGTATATCGCTGCATGGAGGGATGTCCCCTTCCCTCCGTGGTACAAGCCGCTCAACATCAACCCCTACGACGAAAAGACCTCTACAAGCCAGTACATAACCTACTTCGAGGTCACAATAGACCATTTGCAGCACGACGATGTGATCCTCACGCGATTATTCATCGGGCATTGGAGGGGGTAGCATTTGACTGGTACCGTAATCTGCCGGACAACTGCATCCATTCCTTCGCTGGCTTCAAAAACATGTTCTACGAGGTAGGACAAGATGTGACAATGTCCACCCTCATGGATGTTGTTCAAGGTGAGAAGGAGCTGACAAGGAACTACATTGAGCGGTTTTGCCAAACCGCGATGAAATTGCCCTCTGGCAATCCAGATTATTCCTTGATTGAAATCTGCCAAAAGAGGTTGCTTCCACAATCAGCCTCTGGATGGGCAAAAGTCAGTTCAAGGACTGGAAGACTTTCATCATCAGTGCCACTAGCGCAGAAGATAAGTTGAAGAAAGCTCGCCAACTGGGATTGCACATCTCGGAAGGAGAAGACAAGGGAAACGCCCTAATGCCAATAACAACAACGGTGGTAATTCCTCCAACAATCGAGACAACAAGGGCAAACAGGCTATGGTGGCCGACACAGCCCTGAAGCCCGAACCGAAGCCGGCAGAGAAGTAGTGGCCGCAGATGACTTACTCCTTCGAAGACAGCCATGTCAAGCCCATCCTCAACATGCTCGTACAAGGAGATCGAATTCAGCTCCCTCCTCCAAGGCGTAAACCTTGTCCTGCGGAGATGGAAAGCCCAAAGTACTGCCACTACCACCGCTACGTCCATCATACTACTCCAGACTGTTTCCAACTGAAACGGTACATCCAGAACCTGATCGACTCTAAGGCTCTGGCCATTGACTTCAAGGAGGTAACTGTGGCGGCCAACATGGTGTCTGTCTAATTCGGCAGCTTTCCTCCGACAAAGACTCAAGATAATGTAGTACCCGTTTCCCGGGCAAAGATGGAGGTCCCTAATCTTCCAGCTCCCCGAGACCAAGCTGCTAGTCTAGTGACCCTCACCACATCACGAAGGGAGGTTATGTGGGTCCATCCGAACCTGGTACCTGAAGTGACTCAGCCCGCACCACCCTCCACCTGCAAGAAGAAGGGTGGGAAAGTCAAGTCCTACCGCACAATCTCGACAGATGTCGAAGAAGCTACGGCTGTCGTCATCCGGTCTGGTGCACAATCCTAACCTACACCGGGTAACTCGGCTGAAGAATGCCAGCCGGCCGCTGCTGATGCTCCAGGACCTTCTCATCCTCCGCCGGCCGATAAGCCCAAGCCAAAGGAGACTCGCTTTGACAAGCCGCTCCGAAAAGACACTCCTTACGGGCTGGAGAAGCCCTACAATTTTGATATTTTGGCACAACTGGCCAACACACGGGCAAAATTGTTATTATACGAGCTCCTGAGACTCTCCAATGATGTTCATGTCGCACTGAGCGAAGCACTCCAGAATGCCGACGCATATCTGGCTCAGGCCAATCTTAAGGGGGAGAGCTCGCCAGCGGATCTCCAGGATAGCGGTTGCACAGGTGCAATGCCCAACATTGTCTTCACTCCGCAGGATATACTTATCACGACCAATCTGCACGATCGTCCTCTTTATTATACTGGATATGTCGACGACGTCAAGGTGGATTGGATGCACATTGATCCCGGTTCTTCGATAAGCATTATCCCGAAGAGCTTGCTGCACCATCTACACATCCCTATGCATCAGCTGACTCCTACCAGCACTGCCATCAGCGACTTCAATTCCAGAAGAATCTATCCTATCTGGAAGATTCGCCTGAAGTGCCAAATTGGCGACCTTCAGTCGGAAGTAACCTGCTATGTCATCGACGCAGACACCTACTACAATATTCTCCTGGGGCATCCGTGGATACATGATTACATGATCGTGCCTTCCATGTTGCACCAGTGCTTCAAGTACGTCGACAAGCACGACTTTGTGAGGACGAAATTTGCCCACATCGATCCCTTTAAAGGGGTCGAATCCTATTATTCGGATTCTTGCTTGTACGAGAAATCCAAGAGGCATCTGATCAAGGAGGATGCTCAGGAGCAGACAGAGGCAATTGCAGGGCCAGAGGATCCCTTGATAATCTATCTCCAACCCCGCAAACCAGGCAGGACTGTGCCTCTTACAGCCACTTTAAGTAGTTTCTCGGTGCTCACTGCACAAAGGGAGCAGATGATAATCCGACTGCCAAGGTCTGGCCAAGGGGCGAGGCCCAATATGGATCCACTGATGATCAGATTACAAAGGGCTAGCAAACAACAAACAGAAGAAGTTAATCCCTCCATCAAGCCAATGGTCATTCGTCTATCTAAGATAAATCGGCAGCCAAGCACTGAGCAAGGGGCCGCTAGTGCACCTACGACCCCACATCCAACGCCCTCAGGGGAGCCCTTGATGATCAATCTACCTAGGTCATCTTCCCAAGCTTCAATGCAGAGGTTGGCTGAACAAGAACCGAAAACAAATCGGCAGCTCAGTACTAAGTCGGGGGTCGCCAGTAAGCTAGGGGTGCAACTCGGGCGGGCTAAACCCAAGCCCGATCGGATAAACCCGCTAATGGGTTGGGTTAGGGTCGAAGATACTTGGGTTCGGGTTCGGACTCGGGTTAAAATATTTGAACTCGATCAAAAATTTCGTTGGGCTTCGGTTCATGCGCCGGGTTACCCTAAGAACCCGAAATACATATAATTTATATATATATTTTTCATGCTTCTTAAATAAAAAGTTTAAATCCTAAATTTCTCCACCCAAACTCTTTAACTCCTTACAAAGAATTCTCATTTCAATTTGTATTTTGTAACGATCAAGGCTTGATTGTTATTTGATTATGTGTTTAATATTACTTTTGTTGAAAATTATTTTAAATTTTATATTAGAGTCCAATTAACCCATTGGACCCGACCCAATCCGAGCCCAACCCGCTCCTCCGGGCTTGGACTTGGGCTTCATATATTGAACCCGAGGTTGGGTCGGACTTGGGCTCAGGCTATGCTTATGATTCATCGGGTTGGGCTTGGGTTGACCTCAAACCCGACCCAACCCACCCGAGTTGCACCCCTACAGTAAGCCAACAACTCCATGTCCGGCGCCACCAGTGGAGCCGTTGATGATCAAACTACCCAGGTCGTCCTCTCAATCTTTATTGATACAGGGGGTAGTTGAAGACGAGCTAGAGCTGGCCAAATATGTGGCCGCCCATACTGATGTTCCTTCCGTTGACGATGTAATTCCACCGAAAAAGATACCATACTTTATCAATAAAGGACTATCTTTGAACTACCTCAAGCTTAATAAGCTTCGAATAATGTATGCTATAGATCACGGTATAGGCACCAACCTACACACGCAAGTGACAAATGTCTATGCCACGAATTAAATCACTCCTGTAGAAGGCTCCTGCTTCATAGTCGAAGGAGACGATCATCCAATCATCTTCGGCCGAAAGAATGATCCATAGTCCTTCAGGCCAGAAGAAGTTGATCTCAAATCCTACACTGGAAGACTGTCGTTTTATCTCTATAGCTCCCGTTCCAAGTATCTTATACAAAAACAGGGGTACGACATGGAGTCTACACCAGGCTTGAACTACGGCACCAGCCGGCGACTACCTTTACAATTACCAGTTCCGGCTGGAAAACCTTGGGATTACTATAGCAAGACCAGACATGGCCTAGGCTATGTTACTCTTGTAACAACTCTCGAGAGCTCGGATGAGGAATGTGACTAGCATTCACAATTCAACCGGATCACCCACTTCGAATTCGGATGTCAGCATCGGGGACGTATTCAGGCAAGCTCTGTTTGTCAATATGGCATTTGCAGATGCATACAAAGAAGATGAAGAAGTACCCAAACTTCTCGAGTTAGAACCTTGGGTCCAACAACTAGATGCACAGTGGGAGAAATGCTTCGAACTCCGTGAACCTCCCACTGATGATAAAGTTATGCAAGTTGACCTCGGCGATGAGTCCTCTCCAAAGCCAATCTTCGTCAGCAAAAGCCTGATAGACGAAGAGCGGGAGGTGCTTTTGCAACTCGTCAGAGAGTACATTGATGTATTTGCCTGGAGCTATGAAGACATGCCAGGGCTAAACCCCGATGTTGCACTTCATAAACTCAATATTCATCCAGACGCAAAGCCGGTCAAGCAACAACAACGACGGTTCCGTCCAGACATCATGAACTCCATCGAAGCTAAGGTCAATAAACTAATAGCCAGCGGCTTCATCCGAGAGGAACATCATCCAGACTGGATCGCCAACATAGTACCAGTCCTCAAGAAGTATGGGAAGATTCAAATTTGCATCGACTTTCGAAATTTAAACGAAGCATGTCCTAAGGATGAGTTTCCTCTTTCCATCACGGACATCATGATCGACAAAATATTAGGCTTTGAGCGCATGTTATTCATGGATGGCTTCTCAGGATATAACCAAATCAAGATGTTTCCTGACGACGAGAAGTATACATCATTTCGAACACCGATTGGCGTGTACTGTTATACCATCATGCCCTTCGGTTTAAAGAATGCCGACGCCACATATCAAAGAGCTATGAGTGTCATCTTCAGAGATTACCTACGTAAGACCGTAGAGTGTTACGTCGACGACATTGCTGTCAAAAGTTGCTCCAAGGGAGATCATCTGCACGTGTTGAGGACAGTATTCGACCTGATGCGAGGACACAACTTGAAGATGAATCCTACCAAATCTTTCTTGGGCGTATCTAGTAGAAAATTCCTAGTCTTTATCATTACTCCCTATGAAATTCATATAGATTCAGAGAAGATGAAGGCAATCATGGAGATGGGTCCCCCAAAAAATCTTCGTGAACTCCGAGGCCTTTAAGGGAGGCTAGCTTACATCAGGAGGTTCATCTCTAACCTCTCCGGGCGATGTCAACAATTCACCCACCTCATGAAGAAGGGCATCTCATTCGTATGGGATGAAGAGTGCCAATACGCGTTCGACAACATCAAAGAATATCTGTCAAATCCTCCAGTTCTGGTGGCCTCGATTGTTGGAAAGCCGTTCTTGCTTTACGTGCGAGCGATGGAGCATTCCCTCGGTCCTCTATTAGCACAGAACAATAACGCAGGACATGAATAAGCTATCTATTACCTCAGCCGAATGATGATTGGGCTTGAGCATAGATACACTGCCGTGGATAAAGAATGTCTTGCTTTGGTGTTCGCTATCCAGAAGATGCGACACTATGTTACAGGATAAACCATCCATATCATATCAAGAGTTAACCCCCTCATGGTTCTCATGACCAAGCCGGGTGTACTCAGCTCTCGACTCGCTACCTGGGCGATATTATTGTCTCCCTATGACATGATCTTCGTTCCGTAAAAGGCTGTTAAAGGTCAAGCTCTAGCGGACTTTTTAGCAGCCCATCCAAGTTTGGAGTCAACCAAAATATATGAAGAGATTCCAGACGAGGTCACCAATTCAAATATGGTTTCCGATGATTCTGTCTGGTGAATGTTCTTCGATGGTGCTTCAAGAACCGGACCCAAGGGCAACATTGTCGTTGGGATCTGAGTGGTACTGATTTCTCCCTCTGGCTTGGTGATCAACCGAGCATATTCCCTTACAGAATCCTACTCAAACAACGTGGCCGAGTACAACGCCTTGGTTATTGGCCTCCAACTTGTAAAAGAACTGGGGGTAGAGTACCTAGAGGCATATGGCGATTCACAGTTAATCGTTAATCAGATCTGGGGTTCATAAGGAAGTTCATCATGACGACATGATCCCCTACCATCAGGTAGCGATCGCCATCATTACGTCTCTGAAAGTGTTCTTCATAGAACATGTTCCGAGACTCCGGAACATCGAAGCCGATGCCTTAGCAGGACTGGCCGCTTCCCTGGCGGTCCTAAAATATACTCATCATTTGGTGGACGTAATAGGCCATGAGTTGGTCTGTCCCAAGAACAACGTCCAATTTGAAGACTAAGTTGGCAACTCTAGAGGAGGGTGAATAGAGTTTATATCAAAAATGATCAATTAAAAATTAAACTCTCTTCACCAACTAAATAATCAGAGTAAAAATAAATGCAGAAATAAAGAGTAGAGAGCAAGCACAAACACAACAAGATTTTTAACCTGGTTTCCCTCGTGGAGGACTAGTCTAGGCCTGAGAACTCTAGCTCAGGATTGAAATCCACTATTTGTGAAATAGGGTTACAACCACGTGCCTTTTTCACAGAAGAGCATGCCAAACTTCTTTCAATGATCGCTTTGGCAAAACTTGGACTTTTCTAAGTGGCTTACAACTTCTTGCACTTCAAACTTCTAGCTGAATCATACCGAGCACCTTGGACGGCTGGGAAGTTTGAATGCTAAGTGGATGGGAAGGTAAGGCTCTGGAATATATAGGCTATGTAATAGAAGAAGAAGAGAAGAGTGGATGGTTTCAAAGAAGAGAAACCAAGGCCTATTTATAGGGTTCAGGGTAGGCAGAATTTGGCCAGAATTCGGTATAAATAATTCAATTTTTTGGCCGTTGGACAACTAACAGTGATCAATACCCAAAAATCAACATCC
Organism: Iris pallida; assembly: GCA_029216955.1. Classification (NCBI taxonomy): domain Eukaryota; kingdom Viridiplantae; phylum Streptophyta; class Magnoliopsida; order Asparagales; family Iridaceae; genus Iris; species Iris pallida. Next base: position 5,696,679 of record JANAVB010011398.1, on the reverse strand, counting down.
TGAATTTTAGGGGACCGAGTTCGGCCCGAACTATGTGTGAGGCAGAGTTCGGCCCGATCTCTGTCTTCTATGGACAGAATAATCTTTATGGGCTTTTAGATAAAATAGGTTGATTGGGATTTGGGCTAAGTCGACCTATAAAGCTATGGCTAGCCCAAAGTGCTCAGTATGATCCAACGTACATCATCCTATACTCAAGAATAATAAAAATATAGACTCCAGTATACAACAAAGTGGTGAAACTCCTAGCAGCTGTAAACTGGAACAAATGAGCTGAGTAGATTGATTTCGAGCTCGATGTGTCAAATTGGACTAGACAAATATTGTTTTGTTAATTGTCAAGATTAGGTTGACTGTGATCCGATTTGGGTCAACAATCTCCTATATTTTGATAATTGACAAAACATGATATTTGTATGTCCAATATTCATACCTGGACACATTATAGCTCCCCCGTAAACTGATATTTCCGATAAATACTTATCCAAATATACATATACAAGGATACACAATATAGGCTCATACAAATAGCAATGGTTCTCCCCCTTTTGACAATCAGTAAAAATGGAGATAGGCATAAAGAGATTAAACTAACAACCATATAATGAAAGAGAACATGCATTAATTGAGAGAAATAAACCGAGCCATAGAGTTCTAAAGACATAAAAACATAAGCAAACAGAGCAAAATGAAACAAAGTGCCAAAAATAAAAACAATCCTAATCATCAGTAGCAATACAAATGGCCATATCCATCAAGGAACATGAGAAGGCCCCGCACCATCATAACCAGTACGGCAGGGATCCACAAATGCTGAAGTCAGATCAAGATAGCGACGAACCCACGAATCGTCAATACGATAGCCATCGCAAGACGGATCACGCAGCATTGGAATCGGCATCGTCGGATAAGAGGCCATGGAGTACTGAATGTCGTAGATAGAGTTGCTGAGCGCACTCATATGCAGAGTAGTACGGTAGTCCATCTGCGTCCGGCGATCATCCATCTCGGCCCAGCGCTCGTCTTCCAAATGGAAGCGATCGCGAAGCATAGTCTGAAGAGAGTCCAGTGTAGCAGTGGACTCGGGAGCAGGTGAGTCAGGAGCAGCAAAGGGAGCAGGAGATGCAGGCTCCTCATCATCATCGGACTCAGAAGAGGCGATGGCAGCAACAGTTCTCCTGGCCTTAGTCAGAAAGGCAGGAGGAGACAAGGACTGACACTGATCCAATGGAATATGGAAGGCACAAAATATCAAAGGAAGATACATAGAATAAACCAAAGATTTTGGTTTAGGCCTGGCACGAATCATCCAATCCATCATCGTGCAAGGGAAGTTAAAGGGGAAATAAAAATGAAGAAAGAAGAGAGCAGTGATCTTAAAGTAAGTAACTTCATCTGTTGATCCAGCTTTTGGCATAATCGAAGAAAAGATGATTCTACGAAGTTTATAGAAATGATTATTGAGATGTTTAGCCATGAGTTTACGAGGGAAAGGATTTAGAGAACAAAGATCACCCTTGAAACTCTCCAACATGGTCTCGCCGGAAAAAACAAAGTCCCAAGCATCATCAAGCCTTTCTCAAGTGTTTGGGTCGGGCAAACCAAGTAGGTCGGCTAACTCAAAATCATCAAAAGATATGTCTACACCGGCGACACGTGAATAGATACGTGTGCGGTCATAAGTCATGTTGCAGTAAAACATTTGTATTGCATTTACATATACTGGTTCACGAGTCGCAACAAGCTCATCAAGACATAAGTCACAAAAATTTGGAAGCAAATCGGAAAACACCATAAATTTAATGGGGTGTCCCGCAAAGACACGACGATGACGGAAGTCGGCGAACCATGCGTTGGACGCATCTAAGGACACGAAAAGAAGGTCATCATATGTGTCGGCATTGAGTGTTGGAGGTGGATTAAAAAGTAGATGCACCATGAGAGGAGGAGGTTGAGGAGTAGGTTGTGGTGGAGAATTAGGTTGAGGGTTTGGGTTAGGATTAGTAGAGGACTCACCAATACTTCTCCTTGGTCTTTTATCCCTACCAAGCAACCTAGGAGCCATGGAAATAAAAAAATTGAGATGAGAAGAGAAAGATAGATATACCTTAAAAAAGACCTAAGATGGAGGAGAACAATTCCAAGAATGATTTCCTTGAGTTTGGAGAGCAAATCCCAAGGAAAAGAGCCTTTTAGGGTTAGGGTTTTGATAAAAATAGAAGTAGAGATGGAGGAAGAATACAATGGAGGAGAGAGAGAGACCACTTTTCGAATTTATGGTCTCTTGGTCGGCTGGTCGGGTGAAATATGGGCTACTGGATTAAGACAAGATGAACGGCTGAGAAGGATTTGAGGTTCTGGAACGAGGACACCGAACTCGGCCCGAACTCTGGGTGTTGTAGAGTTCGGCCCGAGTTCTGGTTCCTTGGACCAGAACTTCAAGCATGAAATAAAAGATGAGATTGAAAAAGATTTCGAATAAATGGTCAAAGATATGAATAAAAACAAGATTAAATTAGAATTTTCAAATGAGGCAGGCTATAAATAAAATTTAATCATATAATAACTAAGGAGTTATGACATAAATCAATATAGTGAAGCTGTTATGGGGTAGCTGTAGGGGCCGGATCCCAGCTAGTGGTAGTCCGAAGACTATTGCACCGTGTCGCTTAGGCTTTTACGCCTTGTTGTCAGAAGGACCCTTTCGGCTTGTACCCATAGCAAATTCAGCATAGAGAATCGTGACATAATCGATAATTATGTAGATCAATTTAATGTATAATTGTTTCATTTAAAATTCCTAATTCTCGACAAAGAAAATTGAATCGCTCCTCGGATAAAGGTTTTGTAAAGGAATCGGCTAACTGATGAACATTGTCAATAAATTCTAAATTAATAGTGCCATTTTGTTGATGATCACGTAAGAAGTGGTGACGAATCTCAATATGTTTCGTGCGTGAGTGACAGATGGGATTCTTAGTGAGATTTATAGCACTAGTGTTGTCACAAAAAATAAGAATGTGCATAAAAGATAAGTTATAGTCTTCAAGGGTTTGCTTCATCCACAGAATTTGTGCACAACAACGACCAGCTGCGATTTATTCAGCTTCTGTTGTGGATAGTACGACAGAATTCTGCTTCTTACTAAACCAAGAGACTAGAGCCTTTCCTAATACATGATACGTGTCGCTTGTACTTTTACGGTCGAACTTACATCCAACAAAATTAGCATTAGAATACCCAATCAGGTCAAATGATGTTGATTTACGATACCATAGGCCTACTGTAACCATACCCTTAAGGTATCGAAAGATACGCTTAACAGCGGTCATGTGTGATTCCTTAGGATTTGCTTGATATCTAGCACACAGGAAAATGCTAAACATAATATCAGGACGACTGGCAGTTAAGTAAAGAAGACTGCCTATCATACCTCAATACTTACGTTGATCAACAGGTTTACCGCTTTTATCTGGTTCTAATTTGGTTGTAGTAGCCATTGGAGTGTCGATTGGTTGGACGTTGTCAAGGTCAAATTTCTTCAGCATGTCCTTTGTATACTTTGACTGACAGATGAAAGTTCCATTTGATGTTTGTTTGACTTGCAGTCCAAGAAAGTAATTGAGCTCTCTCATCATGCTCATTTCAAACTCGGTTTGCATACAATTAGCAAAATCTTGACAAAGAGTTTCATCAGTAGAACCAAATATAATATCATCAACGTAAATTTGCACTAAGAGAATGGTGTCTTTGAAAGATTTTATAAAAAGTGTTGTGTCAACTTTCCCTTTTAAAAAACCTTTTTCAAGCAAGAATTGCTTAACCTCACATACCAAGCTCAGGGGCTTGTTTGAGGCCATATAGCGCTTTCTTGAGTTTGAAAACATGGTCGGAAAATTTGTAATTTTCAAAACTAGAAGGCAGCTTTACAAAAACTTCCTCCTTATTAAATCCATTCAAGAAATGACTTTTCACATCCATTTGAATTAGTTTAAAGTTTTGAAAATTAGCAAATGCAAAAATCATTCGAATGGATTCGAGTCTTGCAACAGGAGCATACGTCTCATCGTAGTCGATACCCTCTTCTTGGTTGTATCCTTGGACTACTAGACGAGCTTTGTTGTGTGTAACTGAACCATATTCATTAAGTTTCTTACGAAAAACCCATTTCGTACCAATAATCGAGTGATTAGCTGGCCTAGGAACGAGTTCCCAAACTTGGCTCATCTCGAATTGGTTGAGTTCTTCTTGCATGGTAGAAATCCAAAATTCATCATTAAAAGCTTCTACAATGTTTTTCAGCTCAATTTGTGAAATGAAGGCAGTACTAGCAATGGAGTCTCTTAATGATGATCTAGTACTTACTCTGCGAAACCTCACCTATAACCAGATTTTCTGGATGTGAGGGCTTGAAAGAGAATTTCTTTGGCAAGCCCTCCAGAGAATTGGTTTCAGGGGTATTTCTTTGGAGTAGTTGATGGCTCAAATCATCATCAAGAGTAGCTGCTGCACTGCTATCCTCATCAAAAGTCACATTTGTAGACTCTTCCACAATTAATGAGCGTTTGTTGAAACTCTATATCCCTTACTCTTGGCCGCATAGCCAAGAAATATACCATCGTCAGCTTTGGCATCAAATTTGCCTAAGTTGTCTTTGGTGTAAGGATAAAACATCTACAACCAAAAACACGAAAATATGAAACGTTTGGAGTTCTTCCAAACCAAAGCTCATAGGTGTTTTCTTCGTAATAGGACGAATTAGCACCCTATTTAAAATATGGCACGCTGTACTGACAGCTTCAGCCCAAAAATATTTCGAAGAGAGAATTTATTTAACATGACTCTAGCCATATCGCCAAGAGTCCTATTCTTCCGCTCCACAACACCACTTTGTTGAGTTCTTGGACAAGAAAACTCATGATTAAAACCATTTATACAAACTTTTCAAAATCAGTATTTTCGAATTTGCCTCCATGATCACTTCGGATTCGAGTAATCATGTAGCCTTTTTCGTTTTGAACCTTTTTAGCAAAAATTTTAAAACGGAAATGGTATCACTTTTGTTTGTAAGAAAGAAAACCCAAGTAAATCCGAAAAGTCATCTACTATAACAAAAGCGTAGAGTTTTCCACCAAGACTGGCTACTCTACTAGGACCAAATAAATCTATATGAAGTTTACAAGGGTCTAGTAGTACTTACAGAGTTTATGGAATGAAATGAGGACTTGGTTGCCTTATTCAACTCACATTCGGCACATACAGTATCCTTTTTGAATGTAATATCGGGCAAGCCTCTAACTAGCTTCTTAGTCGATAGCCTGGATATAGTATCCATTGGCATGACCAAGACGCTAGTGCCACAGTAATCTTTCATCCTTGTGAGCATAGAGACATCTTCCTGCACTGTTAGTGTCTCTAGATAGATAGAAAATATATTATCCTCTCTTATCCTTCAAAAGCAATGTCTCCTGTTGACCTATTATAATAAAGCATTTATTTTGTCCAAAGTTAATATCATACCCATGATCAGCAAGATGACTTATGCTGAGCAGGTTATACTTTAACTCGGTCAAGGCAGACATCCTTTATTACAGAGAAGGAGGATGACCTATAGTACCATTACCAATACCCTTTAAGGTTGTTGCCGAAGGATACATATCCTTCCCTCTTCATCGATAGCGATGCGAAAAGATTTGTCTTCCGTCATATGTCGCGAGCATCCACTATCGAAATCCACTTACTCTTAGTTGAGGAGGGAAGGTCCACCTACATCAAGAGTAATATGACTTTGGTACCCAGGTTCTTGAGGATCCTGAAAAGTTAGTTTTCGGCAACCATGCATATATGTTTCTATCTACTAATCTCCTAACTCTACATTGTGGTGAAATGTTCTATGTAATCCACAATAAGTACAAATAGCATTCCTATTTATGTTAGGAGCATGATATGATGTCTATATGTAGAGTGGTGTGGATAACATGGTGATGATGTCTATATGTAGAGTGATGTGGAGTAGCATGGTGATGTCTATATGTAGAGTGGTATGGAGCATGATGATATTTATATCCATAAGCAGTGTGATGGTGATTTTGTTTTTGTGCAACATAGTGATGATTATATCTATGTGTAGCATGGTGATTCTGTGACATATGATATTATTTCTACGTGCATGGTTTGTGTGCTTTATGAAAGTGTGTGTTCATATAAGCATGATTACGTACTAGGTGGATGACGTGGTTGACTAGTATGTGTAGTGTCATGCTTTGTGTGTGTCTCATGTGATTGGGTTTGAGGTTGAGCAACCTGTTTTTCCAATCTAATCTCTAATTTCTTAGAGACGGCCTACTGTTCATTAATCTTAGTATTCAAACCATAGATCTTAGTGATAGAGATCTTGTGTCTATTCTTTTCTTCAGCGATCTCAGTATTGAGTGTTGTGATCTCTTGTATTTGCTTTTCTATACGTGCTTCGGCATCATGTAGGCTTAATTTAAGCTTAGACACCTCATTTGTGACTTTGTGGGTGAAGTGTCTCTACATTATCAAGCAATGAAAAGTCTTTGAATCTCATCTTCATAACTTTTGATCTTTTCCTTGGCGTATTTAATTTACCAATGACTTTCTTGTGTCATTGAGTAATCATTGAATGCATCGCCAAGTTCATCAAATGTGAAATCATCGTAAGTTTTGCCAGTTACCTTGTCGGATGTAGCCGTTAGGCAAACATTGGCGGTGTCTTGAGGAGAGTCTTTTTCTTCCTCGGAGTCACTATCTTCGCTTTTATGCCAAATTCTTGTGTTGGCATATTTCTTTGAGGAAGCTTTCTTGTATGGTTTTCATATCGGTTGCTCTTCTTTGAATGGATAGTCTTTTCGGACGTGTCCAATCTTCTTGCAACCGTAGCATGTTGTCTCTTCTTCGTCATCTTCTTGTGGTTCCTTCTTTCTTCGATTGAAGTGAAGGAATTTCTTAAGTTGCGGACAAGGAGAGCTTGATCTTTACCTTCCGAGTTGTCGTCATCCGTCTCTTCAGGATCAACCCTTCGTCGGTGAGCTTTAAGGGTAATCTCCTTTGCCTTAGGAGCAGGCTCTTCGAAGTCTTTGAGGTCAAGCTCATGAGTCATCAGCTTTCCCATCAAAGTCTCCATGGACATAGTCGTGAGATCATTTCCTTCTATGATGGCTGTCACCTTAGGGTTCCAAATCTTTGGTAGCCCCCTAAGAATCTTGCGGATCTTCTCGTGATTTGTATATTTTTTGTCGAGAGAAGACAAGGGGTTGATGATGTCGAGGAATCTTGTAATCATTTATGTGATCGTCTTATGGCTTCATCTTGAAAGCCTCATATTCTTGAGTGATATGACTTATTTTTGACTCCTTGACTTTGGTTCCTTCATGCGTCACCTCTAGAAGTCTCCATACTTCATGAGCGGTGGTGCATGTTGAGACCCTGTTGAACTCATTCCTATCTATAGCACAAAATAAAGCATTAATAGCTCTCGCGTCTAGACTCGCCTGTTTTTTCTTCTCGTCAGAATATTTGGCATGGGTTTTCTCAACGAGATCACCATTGACAACTATCCTTGCAGGCTTTTTGTAACCATCGGTGACGATGGTCCACAGGTCAAAGTCTAGCGACTTGAGATAAAAACTCATCCTTGTTTTCCAATAGGTGTAGTTTGTTCCATCAAATAGGGGAGGCCTATGTGTGGACTGCCCTTCACCATGATTGGAAAACATGGGTTGAATGGTTGCCATGGATCAGCTCTAGGATATTAGTCCTTGATAAGAAAACAGAACTCTGATACCAATTGAAGACTAAGTTGGCATCTCTAGAGGGGGATGAATAGAGTTTATATCAAAAATGATCAATTAAAAATTAAACTCTCTTCACCAACTAAATAATCAGAGTAAAAATAAATGTGTAAATAAAGAGTAGAGAGTAAGCACAACTACAACAAGATTTTTAACCTGATTTTCCTCGTGGAGGACTAGTCCATGCCTGAGAACTCTAGCTCAGGATTGAAATCCACTATTTCTAAAATTGGGTTACAACCACGTGCCTTTTCACAGAAGAGCACGCCAAACTTCTTTAAATGATCTCTTTGACGAAACTTGTACTTTTCCAAGTAGCTTACAACTTCTTGCACTCCAAACTTCTAGTTGAATCATACCGACCACCTTGGACGGTTGGGAAGTTTGAATGCTAAGTGGATGGGAAGGTAAGGCTCTTGAATATATAGGCTATATAATAGAAGAAGAAGAGAAGAGTGGATGGTTTCAAAGAAGAGAAACGAAGGCCTATTTATAGGGTTCTGGGTAGGCAGAATTCGGCCAGAATTCGGTATAAATAATTCAAATTTTTGGCCGTTGGACAACTAGCAGTGATCAATACCTAAAAATCAGCATCTTGAATTTTAGGGAACCGAGTTTGGCCCGAACTCTGTCTTCTATGGACAAAATGATCTTTGTGGGCTTTTGGATGAAATAGGTTGATTGGGATTTGGGCTAAGTCAACCTATAAAGCTATGGCTAGCCCTAAAGTGCTCAGTATGATCCAACGTACATCATCCTATACTCATAAATAATAAAAATACAGACTCCAGTATACAACAAAGTGGTAAAACTCCAAGCAGCTGTGAACTGGAACAAATTAGCTGAGTAGATTGATTTCGAGCACGATGTGTCAAATTAGACTAGACAAATATTGTTTTGTTAATTGTCAAGGTTAGGTTTACTGTGATCCGGTTTGGGTCAACACAATTTGCTGAGAGCTATTCTGCCCTGACGGTCGACGAGACACAGGATTGGAGGCTCCCATTTATCGACTTTGCAGTTTATGGCATCTTGCCGAAGAACCCGAAAGAAGCCACCTCTATTAGAAGATGTTCTCTCAGATTCTTCTACGATACAGAAACAACGATGCTGTATCGGCGGTCATATGATGGATTACTGCTTCGGTGTCTATCCAGTACAGAAGCCAAAGAAGCTGTACGTGAAGCACATGACGGCATCTGCAGGGCCCAACAGCCTGGTCCGAAATTGTAAGATCGCCTTCGCAGGATGGGCTACTACTGGCCTACGATGGTGGCAGATGCGACAGACTATACAAGAAAGTGCAAAGCCTGTCAGGTCCATACTGATTTCATACATCAACCATCCGAATTCCTACATCCGACGGTGGCATCCTGGCCATTTGAGGCATAGAGAATGGACATCATTGGTCCAATCACCCCACCTTTATCCCGAGGACACCGTTTCATGCTGGCAATTACGGATTACTTCTCCAAATGGGCGAAAGCCGTTCCACTTGCAGAGGTGAAGACATCAAATGTGATCAGCTTCTTCAAGCATCACGTCATCTATCGCTTTGGACTGCCCCGAAGGATCATCCACGACAACGGTCTGTAGTTCTCAAGCCACGCCTTCTATCAGTTTTGCAACAAACATAGGATCTAGAATGTTGCTTCAACACCGTACAATCCTGCGGCGAATAGGTTGGTACAAGCATTCAACAAACTATAATTAAGCTGCTCAAGAAGTTTGTATCTTCCAACAAACGTGACTGGAATGAAAAGCTTGGCGAATGTTTATGGGCGTAACGTACTACAGTCCGGACGGCCACTGGGAATACACCATTATCTCTGGTGTATGGGAATGAGGCAGTTCTTCCACTGGAGACTCAAATCCCCTTGCTCCGTGTCGTCCTCACCTATCAATTGACGATGGATGATAATTACCGTCACCTGCTACAAGGGTTGGAGGCCTTAGATGAGAAACGCCTGTTAGCTCAACAACGAATCGAGCTGTATCAAGCACGCATCTCGGAAGCTTTCAACAAGAAGGTTAAACTCAGAATATTCTAAGTGGGCGATCTTGTTTTGGCTGTTCAGAGGCCGATGGTTATGACTCACAAAACTGTCGGCAAATTCCAACCAAAGTGGGAAGGCCCATTCATCATCGAGGCTGTATTCTCCAATGGTGCTTACTGCCTCGTAAAACAAAATGAAGACTTGCTCATGTTGCCCGTCAACGGCAAGTTCCTGAAGAAGTATTATGTCTAAATGATATCCTCCAAATTAACCGGACCGTTAAGTTATGTGCCCCCAGGTACCGCTGAACTTACACTCTGGTAATCCCAAATGAATCCATATCGCATCTTCTGGGTAGTAAGTCATGTATGATCATAGATTTGAACTTCCTTCCTAAAAGAGCATCTTCCTCATGATCTATCACCGGCACTTTCAGTGCATAAAAAGGGTAACAGATCCACAAATTTCCCGAAACAACTACGTCGTTGTCACCTCTGAGTTGTTTCACTTCCATCAAAAATAAACCACCCCTCGCGTAGAACTTCCACGTCCATATTACCTCTGAGTTGTTTTAAGTACCCTTCATGGTGTCCACACCTGCCACGTCCTCATTACCTCTGGGTAGGAAGACTCTATTGAAGAAACCCTCATATTTACCACGTCCTCATTACCTCTGAGTATGTATGTTGGTTTTCTCTCGACTTATTATCCGTACCCAAAACCAGGGTACGCCAAGGATAATAGGCCCACAAATGTATACAGTTGACAACAAATGTTCGCAGTTGACCACAAATGATATACTAGGTCCCCTAGTACATGCACCTCTTTTCTCATTATCATATGCCTTTGGAGCCCAACTGTTCTATGGCATTCTTTCGCCCAATACCAAGAACTTCTATGTCTCACCACGAAATTGTTCTAGGTATCTCTATCAAACTTATTATCCATACCTAAACCAAGGTATGCCAAGGGTAATAGATCCACAAAAAATCCCCCAGTAGGGCAAACATCATAATACGGTACAAGCACAATAGATGACAGATGGTGTAAACATAGTCATTTATTAAAAAAAAAGTATATATGTTCGGGGACTGCGTCCCTATTAAAATGAAGGAAAATAACAAAGAAAGAAAGGAAAAAAAGGCCGACTACGGTTCGGTGACACATAATTCCCTAAGGCGTTCCCTCAGTAGGGTCATTGACCGCTTAAATCGCCGCTTGGCCCGACGCTCGGCCTCCTGAGTCAACCGCTCCGCATCCTCTAGATACGCGTGGGCCTGCCAGCCATCTTCAAGGCTCTTCAGAGCACGCTCCAAGCCAACAGAAGTTCGGGTGACCTTGTCATCCTCCTGAACAATTAGCTCATCCGTGCGGACATCCTCGAGTTTAGATTCCAAGAAAGTCAATTTTCTCTGAAGCTCGAGGATCTGCTCTCTCGTATCAATTATCCCACGGGAGACGGCCGCTTTCCGAGCAATGCAATCCTCTCCCCTACGGCTCAACTGATCGTACTGCAGAGATAGATTATGGAGGTCCTTATAATCGGCTTGGACGTATCCCGAGCAACCCTTACTTTCTCCATGGCAGTTATAATGAAGGCACGCTCCTGATCTATTGTCGAAGACAGATCAACTTGCCACAGTACTTGAAACTGGGCCACAAGATGATCAGTCTCTAGCAATTTGGGCTCCAAAAGCTCAACTATCCCTGCCCCACCAGAGAGGGTTCTGAAGAGTTCAATTTCGCTACGGGCGCATTGACGGGCCAAGGAAAAAGATGTCCCCCTCTCCATGGTGGCCTCAACCCCTCGCTTCAGGTGACGATAGAAACTGTCAACCACATCCTTTGACGATTCATCTAGAACTTCCGAAGAAGATGGTGTCAATGGAAGAGTAGCTGGCAGAGTTGAAGAAGATGCACCGGAAATTGATGCCCCTGCCACAAGGAAAACAAGTTCCGAGCGAAAGGACGCTTGAATAGCGACCAATTCCTCCTCCGCAACCCGAAGGATCTGGAGACTCGGCATGGTGAAAAGGTCGACCTCCGGAGCCACGTGAACAGAGGAGGGTGCAGGGACCATTTCTTCCCGTCACGGTCGCTCCGTCGTCTGCTCTTCCGAACTCGATTTAGCGAGAGGTCCCTCAAAGTAAGTTAGAGGGGGAGGAGGCACACTCACTTCCACCAGATTCCCTCTAGCGAACTCTTCCCTGATAATATCCGTCGTTGGTAGTGAAGGAGCAGGACCTGTATGTCCAGAGCAACCATCAATCAGCTTAACCCGAAGGATGTGATGATAGAGCAAATGAACCTCCTCACTGGTCAAAATTTGACTTAGCTTACCTGGGAAGAGTTGCTGGGGCTTAGGTTCGCTCGCAGCCACCATAGCCTCTTCACCAGCAACATCCGACCCAAATGCAGCTGGTTCATCTGCCTCAGCCGCCCCGAAAGAAGATACAAATAGATCAGCATCACCCGGCTAAAATTCAGCAGTCTCGAGGACGGGTTCAGTAGAACCTACGTCGCCCTGGGTTGGGACGTCAACAACTAGAGGAATCACAGCCGTCGCTGGGAGAATCCCGGCGGCAAGAATCTCGACACTCATATCTCTAATTAGAATAGTTAGAGCCTGGCCGATCTCAGAGGCAGTAGCCGGCTCTGGAAAGTCCCCTTCTTCTGACACCTACCGAGAAAAGAAAATCAATTAGGTCATATTTCAGAAAAAAGAAGAGCCAAAGAAGAAGATGGTTGTAATTCAATTTACTTTCAAGACGGCATCAACATCATCGCGTCTCTCCCTTATGAGCAGCACACGAGGCTTAAACGCAGCCCGTTTCACGGAGTAAGTTATGCCGCCAACGGCGGGCTCACGCCTGCTTCGCTTGCGTGATGGACCAGGCACGACAGGCGGCTGATCTGCCACCATATCTTCTGCGGGAGGAAGAGTGTTATCGGGATCATGCTCGTCATCCTCTTCGTCTGAGTCGGCAGACTCCGAGTCTGACACAGCAATCGTGTTCTCCCTTTTTTTCCTCGCCTTGGACCCCTTGGGCTTCTCATCCAAGCCAGTACCAACAATGAAGCTGGTACCCGGGTCAAAATCAATAGGAGGCTTGTTCGCCATGACACGGTATAGAGCCGCCATATACAAGATCTTCTCTGACTCCCCAGCATCAGAAACTGAGAAGCTGGTACGGGTGTGAACCGTATTATAATAGTGTCAAGCCCTGATGCCGTCAAGGATGCTACCTTCAAAACTCAGGTAAGAGCTGGGACTGTCCAAGAATAGCTGACTATACCCAAACTATCGGGAATATCTACTGGGGAAGTAAGGCTCCAAGTAGACAGTGTTGTGGTTGTGGTATACCAGATAGGCAGGACGAATGTTGTGCAACCAAAGGATCATCTTGTCAGATAAGAAGTGGGGAGGCCCAATACAATCAAGATGTAAGTTGTTGACTTATACAGCAGTAAACTAAGGAACAGACACAAAAAATGTGTATCTGTCCACCCTCGCCAACGCCATCCGACAGGCATGCATGGTCGTGCAATCCCAGGACATACGATAATACTGGAAGATGAAGGCATCGTCAGCAGTTACGCCATCTTCGGGGCCAGGCCTCATCAAAGACCAGTAATACATCAACAACCACCCCATCAGATAATGATAGGGTAGCTCAATGCGTTCAAAGTCCTTCATCATGTCACGGGCGATGACCTTGGACAAGAAAGTACGAAGGCCACAACGTATGCTGCACACTATGGCTGGGAGAAGAGCTAGTCTGACCCCAAAGACCAGCTTCACAGTGGGAAGGATAAAGTTACGGCTGATCCTCTCGATAGAACAAGCCCCTCCCGAGACCACGCAGTTCCGTAGCCATACAATCAGAAAGCCTGCCAAAAGATCCTTCTCGGACAACGGCTGAGTGTCTTGATAAAAATAAGCAAAAGAGTCAGATTGACTCCCGAATTTGTTGCCGGCGGTTCTTATCCTCTTGGCGGTTGACACCTGATCCTGCACCTCCTCCCGAGTTCGAGGACTTCGGAGAGAAACCCGGCCTGAGGCGTCGAGCTTAAAAAGGTAAGTGAGCCAGGCCTTTATATGCAGAAGGTTCCCTTCTGAGCTGTCATTCTTTTTTTTGACAACTGCTGGCACGTGCTGTGATGACACAGCAATTCCCGGTAGACAGCTACAAAGCCTGGGAACCTTTGCTCCAAATCCTCGAACTCTTCGTTCGTCAGGGTATACACTTCGAAGACTTTATTTCCCCAAGGCAGCTTGGAGACGTCATGTATCTCGTGGGAAGCAAGCCCCATATCTACTACGGGTGTAAAGAAGGTCCTCGTACGGCGATTGTACATCTCCAGCAGAGCCATGAACAATTTCTTGTTTATGGACAAGCCGTAAAAGGTGCCCCGAATAACATGGTAGAGTCCAATCTCGCGCAGGAGAGTCTCGTATTTTTGCGCGATCCACGTAGACAGGTTGATCAACGAAGGGAGGGGGTTTATCCAATTCAACAGCGATAACCGGCCAACGGGATAGGACCTCTTTCGAGCAAGGTGGTTCAGGAAAGTGTCAGCTTGAGAGAACTTAAAATTGGGACCCTACACATTCAAAAAATTACCTGGGGCCAACCCCATCACATAGCGGCTGACTGATATCCTGCCCACGTACACTAACTCCAAGTTATTGTTATAGTAAATTTTGCCCACAAACATTCTGTTCCGGGTCAGAGTCAAGGAATCCTCCATCTTTCTGTCCATCGGCAGCTTGTTGAACTACGACAAGGGAAAACAACGCTCCATCTGAGGAATATGGATCGCGATTCCGTCAGAAGTAAAACTCCAACTCTCAGGTATATCCAGAACTTGGGAGTTCTTCACGGTCAGGGTATCTCCGAAAAGGAATGCTGGTTTCAGGTGTTGGTTCCCCAGCAGCCCTGAGTTCATCATCCCCAAGAGAAAGTAGAAGGACTGGTTTTTAATGTCTCTCATCCTCTCCACAGGTTCGTCTTTGGGAAGCTGGTACACCATATACTCGACTAAGTGGTCGAACCTCATGCCCACAACAGATTGGGCGCGACCTATCAAGGGCTCTCCCGCAGGATTGACCGGCAAATTTACTGAAAAAGACAAAAGAAACAAGTTAGAAGATGGCCAGGGAAAATTGCTTAGTGTTTCCGAGCTTATGCGGCTCTGATTAGGTGGGTCCTTATGCAGCACAATTTAAAGGAGCTTATACGGCTCTATTTGGGAGGGGCCTCATGCGACCCAGTTCAAATGAGCTTATGCGGCTCTGTTTAGCGGGGCCTCATGCGATCCAGTTCAAGTGAGCTTATGCAGCTATGTTTAGCGGGTGCTCATGCGGCCCAGTTTAAAAGAGCTTATGCGGCTCTGATTTGGTGGGGTCTCATGTGGCACAGTTCAAAGGAAGCTTATGCGGCACTGTTCGATGGGTCTTCATGCAGCCCAGTTTGCAAAGTGCTTATGCGGCCACAAAATGACTCTCATGTAGCTCGGACATGAGGCATACCCCCATATGGCTCGGACATGAGATGTACATGCGGCACATACAGCATAGTATGCGGATTCATCACAATAAACTCGAACAGTTCAATAAAGACGAAGAAGGCCCATGCATAAAATATGCTGCGTAGCCATGTTGGTTAGGGTTTTGAGTTCATACAATTTCTTCCAACATTTTTACCATCAATGGCGGGGTGAACGTCGGGATGAGCTGTGGGCACCACAGTCGATGAGGAAGCCGCTCCTTTACCCTTCGCCGCAGCGCTGGAGGAAGTCTTGGGAGCCATTGGTGATCGAAGGAGAAGAAGAGATGGCAACTAGGGCAAGAAGGCTTGAACAAGAGAAGATAGTAAAGAGTCTCTCTCTAAAAAATTCATATTTATAGGCGGACAGGGGGTGCATGGACCGATAGGCGCTTCGAATTATGTATTGCCTAGAAAATAAAACCGACTCTTGGGATTTTATCCCCTCTCATGCAAAAAGGAATGCTCAGAATCATCGAGGCAAATCCAAATATTTAATGCCGACTCTTGGGATCCTACCCAAAAGACGGCTTTAAATCAAAAGAAATCAAGATCAATCAATGAGACGCATACGTGGCATGAAGGACAACATGTGGCCAGAGCAGTCTATGAGGCTAGGAAGTCTATGCGGCCAGAGCAGTCCATGCGGCCAGAGCATCCATGCGGCTAAAAAATCCTATACGGTCAGAGAAGCCTATGCGGCATGAAGAGATTACGTGAACATCTTCTTATTCAAAGTATTTCAATTTTTACAAATTGAAAACTTTGAAGGGTTCTTGTAAAAGTATGAAAAAGAATAGTAATTCATATGCGGCCCAGATTCAGCATGCGGCTCAAAAGCTTGAAGAGTTTTATGCGGCTCGGAAAGTCCTAGAGAGCCATATGCGGCTCAGGAATTTTATGCGGCTCAGGAAGAGCCACGTGGCCTCATGCGGCTCAAAATAGGCCGATTAAAACTGGCCATAATTACTCCCTGCAGCTGGTCATTTAATGCTCTGACATAAAGTGACAGTTCTGACGACTCTGACATAATGAAGAGACGCGTCATGCTCATCAAAAGACAAGAAAATCTCTAAGATAGTCGTCGTAGTTCACAAAATCCGAAGAAGCTCTCTATACGCACCGCCTAGGCCACCCTTATGCGGTTCAGTTGGGGAGGCCACCCTTATGCGGCTCGGTTGTGGGGGCCACCCTTATGCGGTTCAGTTGGGGGGCAACCCTTATGCGGCTCAATTGTGGGGGCCACCCTCATGCGGCTCAGTTGTGAGGCCATCCTCATGCGGCTCGGTTGTGAGGCCATCCTCATGCGGCTCGGTTGTGAGGCCATCCTCATGTGGCTCGGTTATGAGGCCACCCTCATGCGGTTCAATTAACAGACCACACTCGTGGGGCTCTGCCAGGACGCCCCGTTCATATGGCTCGCGGCATAATGGCGGTTGGGACACATGGCAGAAGATTGACTGAGACTTATCTACGCAGATTTATGGCAACCAATAAATCATAACAATGCAGATTTATTGCAACCAACACAACAGCCCAGATTGATTTCCAACAAACAGATCAAGGTTAATCTTAACCAATCCCCAACCGCCCATTTTTAAGATACAGTTATTGCACACCCCACTCATCACAAACTCCTATAAATAGCATAAGATTATTCCTTTACACACACACAGAGAAAAAGTACATAGATAGCGACACACAGAGACCCAGAGCAATCCGAGCAGAGAGCGAGAGCTTTTCTTCGACGTAGCCAAGGTTGCGTTCGATCGTCCAAGGAGTAAGGCAGAGTTGATATCACTTTTTCGAGCCTCTACTGTCACCCTCCAGAATCAAAAACTAAATAATTGTACTTAGATTGCCTTTCCTAGGTTTTGTTCCTAGGCTCTCTTTGTACGAGCGAGTTTGTATTGTGAGTTAAAGTTCAGTCCTCCCATAAAACTGTTTTGTTCTTTGATAATCAATGGAAAACAGAGTACCCCTCCGATACTCTTGCGATACGCACACCAAATGGATTCGATTTGAATCCAAACTTAGCCTAGGGCTAGGGGGCCCTAAATGAATGTATCTATTGTGAGAAATCAGAAAATTAATAGGTTTAGAGGTCATTACCTATTGAGAGTTGAAATCTCAATGAAAGCTCCTAGATTTAGATCTCCACCAAGTTTTAATGGTCAAATTGCTCCCAATCTTTGCTAGCTAGTCAATAGAGACCTCATCTACACTACAAGAGTGTATTGCAATTGATTTGGATCAATTTGAAAGTGATTTGACGAAAGGGGGCAAATTTAGGAAAGAACACCAATTTTGGGTTAGGGTTTCAATGTAAGGGAATAAGGGGCAACTTATACAATATATAGGCAAAGGGAGGGTCATATGTGGCCAGCCAATGGATTACCTAGGGTTACGGTTAGGTTCAATTGACATGAAAGGCCTCTCAAGACATAAATTCTAGCCCTTTAGGTAAAGGCCCAAACTTGATTAGGGTTTTGCACAAATATCTAGTTCTAACATAATATCTAAATACTTTATAACTTAGTTAATTAGTTTAAATCTACTAACTAAGCCTTTAGGTTCATGATCAACATTTAGATTAGGGTAATTCTAGGGTTAGACCTAATATAACACTTAGCACATTATTTATTAAATAAAATTCAAAAATAATAATAATTCACTAATTACCAAAATATCCTTAGCATAAAAAGTGGTAGTAAACTAATCTAACATTAGCTAGGTCTCCATGGTCATGGTTAATCTCTAGGCTAAGTAGTTCTAAGGTTTTACTAGCAAGGGACACAATCATAATAAATCAATTTAAATATTATTAAAATAATCAAAAATTTACCAATTTATCATTAACATGATTTAAAATATTATTTAACTATTATCAAGATCAATTTTATAAAAGTTCAAAATTACCCTTTATTTTAGAAAAGCGGTAGTTATAAAAACTATTCATGGGAGTTTTCTTCGATTTAGGTTGAATTAGAACCCCATTAGGAGTTTTCTTCGATTTAGGTTGACAGCTTCAACCCAAAAATATTTGGGTAAACAAAATTGGTTCAACATTACTCTAGCCATTTAGACAGAGTTATGTTCTTACGTTCCATAACTCCATTTTGTTATCGAGTCCTAGGGCAGGGAAACTCGTGCAAATGAACGCGTGTCACAAAATGCTCTGTATTCTCAAATTTGTCGCCATGATCACTTCGGGTACGAGTGATCATGAACCCTTTCTCATTTTGGACTTTCTTACAAAATGAGACGAATTCAGATAGTGCATCGTTCTTGTGTGCAAGAAAGTATACCCACGTGTATCTAGAAAAGTATATACTATTACAATGCATCTAACTTACCACCTAGGCTTGCAATTCTACTAGGTCCAAATAAATCCTATGCCATAATGTAGATCTAGTGGTACTTACAGTATTATTGGACTTAAATGTGGATCGAGTAGATTTATTTTTTTCACATTCACTATATACTGTAACCTTCTTGAAAACAATGTCCGATAAGCCTGGTACCAGTTTCTTTGTGGATAGTCTTAAAATTGTGTCCCTGTTTGCATAACCGAGTCTCATATACCATAGTTGACTCTCATCATTCTTGGCTAGTAAGCATCTACCTGCTTTGTTAGTATCTTCCAACAAATAAAAAAATTGTCTTTTCTAATACCTTCAAAGATAGTACTGCTAGTTGAGCTATCAACTATAGTACATTCTATCTTTGATAAAGTTAATACCATAACCATGGTCAATTAAATGACTTATACTGAGTATGTTTGTTTTAACTGGGTTACTAGACAGACATCTTTAATCACATGATAGGAGCCTTACCAATGTTGCTGATACCTACTATATCCTTTAAAGTTATTACCGAAGGAGACGTATCCTTCTTTCTTCTTCGACAGTGTTGCGAATAGAGAAGCATCACTGGTCATGTGCCATGAGCAACTGCTATCAAGGATCCACTTGTTTTTAGCATGAGTAGGGTGTTCCACCTACAAAAAAGTTTGCAGATAAAACTTTTGGTACCCATTTCTTGTAAGGTCCTGATATGTTAGTCTGGCCATGCACATATATTCAAATCAACTAACTTCCTTACTCTAATGCAGGAGAAATATGACCAATGGTGCCACAATAATGACATCTAGCATGATAAGTGCTAGGTGCAGTGTGTTGTACATAATTGGTAGGTCTTGGTTTTTTAGTTGGATACTTGTAGTAGAATGCATGTCGGTTAGTCTTTTTGGGCAAAGGTTTGGCTATGTTTGGTCTGACAGTTTTAGATTAGACTGTGTTTCGATGTTTCGATAATTGACACGTGTTACAGTAGGAAGCAGCAACCTCAGGCTGTTTACCTAACCTAATTTTCAACTTTTGGGAAGTGTCATAAAGCTTGGTATAGTCAGCTGTGAGTGTATCGTTTCTGACTAGTGCATGTTGAAGGCTCTTCTTCTCCTTGAGTAAGTCTTTATCAAGTTTAAAAATGGTCTTGTCTTTTTCTTCGGATAACCGTGTAGTCTCGTGTAGTTGCAGTTTAACAGAAAAAAGCTCACCAATATTACTAGGGTTCTCATAATTTCTAACCTCAGCTAGTAAGTCGATAAGTCTTCCTATTTCACCTTTGTACTCTTTCAGTAACTTCTTAGAGTTCTAGTATTTGCTATACAGTTTTTGTAGTCTTCTAAGAGGTCACTAAAGGCTTCACCTAATTGTTCAAAGGTAAAATTATCATATGTATCAAACAAGGAATTAGTGTTTACCTGATCATATGCTATTAAGCATACATTTGCCGCGTCATATGATTGTTCATCTTCTGAATCACTAGCTTCACTTTCATGTCATATGCTGGTGTTAGCATATCTTCTAGAAGTAGATTTTTTCAAGTATATTTATTGCCGCTCTTAGTTGATGATGATATTGTCGGACAGTCCCTCTTGATGTATCATTTTTTCTTGTAACCATAGAAGATTAGATCTTCTTCATTGTTGTTTTTGTTGCTGTTGTGTTTCTTTGTTCTTCGTTTGAATCTCATGAACTTCTTCAACTTTTTTTTGCTAGGAGAGCTTGATCCTCAGTGTCGGAGTCACGGTCGTCAAAATCTTCTTTGATAGTCCTGTGTTGAGCTTTGAGGGCGATTGATTTCTCTTTTGGTTCAGTTTCTTCAAAGTCTTGAAGTTCCAGCTCGTGAGTGAGTAGCTTTTCCATGAGAGTTTTAAGTGACATGGTAGTGAGGTCATTTCCTTCGATAATTATTGTAACCTTTGAAATTTTGTTATTTGTTGGAGCTCGTAGAAATTTGTGAATTTTTTCATGATTATTGTATTCCTTTCCTAGAGAGGACAAAGGATTTACAATATCCAAAAATCTTATAAACATCTGAGTAACAGGTTCGTTTGACTTCATCTTGAATGCCTCATACTCTTGAGTAAGTCTACTGATCTTGGACTCTTTGACTTGTGTCGTGCCTTCATGTATAACTTCGAAAAGTTTCCATACTTTATTGGATGTTGTGCAAATAGACACCATGTTAAATTCAATCATGTCTAAAGCACAAAATAAAGCATTAATAACACGTGCGTCAAAACTTTTCTCTTTCTTTTTAGAGTCAGTATACTTGTCATGTGATTTTTTAACAAATTCTTCATCAATAAGAACACGGAGAGACTTTTTATACCCATCAACTACAATGGACCATAGGTCAAGATCTAAAAATTTCAAGAAAAAACTTATGCGTATTTTCCAGTATTTGTAGTTGGTACCATCAGAGGTCTGTTTGTGGCTTGGCCTTTGCTTACGAATTTTACAGTTGCCATATGTGATATAGTGATCTTATGTAACAACAGTTATATATTGAGAAAATAATAACAATATTACCTAGCTTTACCTGTATAACCCGCTTTGATACCAATTGTAGGCATTAAAATATTAACTATTTAAAAAGGTTAGAAGCAAGATCACAGAAATATATCACATATATGAAAATATAAAAGTAAAGAGTAGAGAGCAAACGTAAACACGACAATGTTTACTGATCTCCCTTCTGTGAGGACTAATCCAGTCGAGAGAACTCTAGCTCCCGGTTGAAATCCACTATGAAAAATTGTAACTTTTCATACGAAGTCCTTACAACTTCTACAAACGGAGCTTTGATCCGGTACACTCGACCAACTTCAATTATGAAATGTTTTACTTCTTGTTACGCCTCTTGATTACAACCACTCTAAAACTTCTAGATTGTACCACACTGGCAAATCGACTAGAGGATTGTAACTGGCTTAGGGTTTAAAATTGAAAGCTTTGGAAGGCTTTGGAAGAACGTAGTAACTTAGAGAGAGAGAGAAGAGAAAGTAAATTGGTGTGTTGAAATGGTAGAAATTTTTCTCTATTTATAGAATTTCCAAAGGGAGAAAGCAGGCAGAATTTGGACATAATTCTTTGAGAGAATCTCGATAGATAGCTGTTGCATCCATAACTACGGGAAGACTGAGTTCAAAAAGCAACGTACCCCTAGCTAAACTCGGGCCTAATTCGAGGCGAATTCGCCCAGAGTTCTGCTAGTGCAGAAGTGATAAATTTAGGGTTTGTAACTCAGTGGACTTTGGACTTTCGAATGTTCAAGCAGTTAGGAATTAGGTTTATGGTTTTTGGATTTAGTTTTCAAAACAAATAAATATTTTTTGAAAATATTTTTGGATAGCCTATTTGCCAGTACGACTCGGTGTATATTGTTTTTCCTACACTCAATAAAGTATGAAAATACATTAAATAAATGAAAATACAGACGCAATGACAAACTTGGCTCCAAGTCTTAAACGGTAACAGTAGTAGTTCGAGCAGATCGTCCAAGTAGCCTTTATGTCGAGACAGGGTTAGATCAATTATTAAAATCAGGTTCGACCATGACCAATAGGCCAACAAATCATATGTTACCCGTATAATTGAGTCGTACTATTATGATATTATGGATAGCCAATTTTGTTTGATTGAGCCGTACTCTTATACTATTATAGATAGCCAATCATACGTTACCCGTATGATTAAACCGTGACATTATGTTGGATTGAGCTGTACTTTTATGACATTGTGGATAGCCAATCCTACTAGATTGAGTCGTACTATTATTTATAGTAAATCATATTTTATTCGTATAATTGAGTCGTACTATTGTGGATATTAATATTGTTAGAACTCTTATTGAAATGATGGTTCAAAATATATTTAGTTCAGTTTCTTTCCTGTCTAATTTATGTTCATTACAATGCTCTTATTACTCAGTCTTACATGATATGCTAGATAGTTACGGTACAATTCTATATGTTCATCATGTATTATACTTACTATTACTGTTTTATAGCATTTATCGTATAATTGGAACTGTTGTTAGAGTATGTGCTTCACTACAATCATAACTGGATAATATTTTTTCAGAAAATCTTGAAGATTTTTGTCCTACGCATTATGGACCAGTGTAGATGAGGGCTACTGCAGGAGATCTAGGAGGAGCCAGCACCAACTGAGCAGGCTCTAGTAACGAATTAGTTAGACTAGATAATAGTACTGAATTTGTCTCAAGCTCTTTGCTTAGTGGAATATTATTATTTTAGACTTATATATTTGAGATGTATGACTCCTAGACTCTGGATTGGACTTGTGTTATGCTTCTAGATTCCAGTTAAAATTTTATGTCATATTTTGTGTCTTTACCGGACCATTTTGTAGGACCGATTGTAGGAACGAGTTATAAAGCACAATACTCTAGAGGGGGGTGAATAGAGAAGACATCAAAAATTAACTATTTAAAAATATTAGTAACAAGATCACATAATATATATATCACAGATATGTAAATAAAAGTAGAGAGTAGAGAGCAAACGCAAACACAAGGATGTATACTGCTTTTCCTCTTGTAAGGACTAGTCTAGTCAAAATAACTCTAGCTTCCAATTGAATCCACTATGGAAAATCACCACAAGTTTTCATCGAAGTTCTTGCAACTTCTACAACATGAGCTTTGATCCGAAGTACTCGACCAACTTCAATTGTGAAGTGTGTACATTCAATCAAGCCTCTGATTACAACCGCTCTTGAAACTTCTAGACCGTACCGTACTGGCAAATCGACTAGAGGATTGTAACTAGATTGGAATTTGAAAATAAATAGCTCAGAATACTTTGGAAGAAGTAGTAGGCTTATAGAGAAGAGGTATGAAAGTGAATTGGTGTATGAGTGTATTGAAATGATCGAAATCCTTTTCTATTTATAGTTTTTCCAAAGACAGAATTCTGACAGAATTCGGGCAGAACTCTATGAGAAAATCTTGTTGGGATCCGTAACTGCAAGAAGACCAAGTTTAAAAAATAATGTTCACTAACCGAACTCTGGCCGAATTCGGGCCGAGTTCTGCTAGGGTTCTGTTAGTGTTTTTTAAATTAGTTTTTGGGCTTTTTGAAAAGTCAAATAGTTAGGAAGTAGTTTGAGGTTTTGTAAGTGGGCTTATTTTCAAAATAAAAGGGTATTTTGAAAATGTTTCTTAGGTAGCCTATTTGCCAGTACGATGCAGTTTACATTGTATTTCTAGACTCAATAAATATGAAAAATACATTGATAAAATAGGAAAACCAAGAGCCCTTTGATGACACATTTCTTCAAATATTTTAGTAGACTTGAAGATGCCTTTTTTTTACGACAGTTGTCCAAAGATAAACAGCAGAACCCCCGATAAGAGGCCCCGGATAGGTCATTAGGCGGTTCAGAAATCTTCTTGTATAATGTCATCTTTGGCCCATTGTATATGTCCTGATTTGATCATGTTTGATCATGCTTACAGCATGTCTACAAATACATGTTAGGCAAACAAAACAACATGATACAAGCATAGCAATATGATATAGAATATTTGGGATAATGCTAATATTAGGACAATGCTAAGTTTAAGTAGCAACATGATAGTAGCAACATGATAGTGATTACATATTTATTAGTGATTATTTAATTGATTAGCCATATTCAAAAACATGATATAATCATTGGGCTAACAATCTTCCCCTTTTTGATTATGGCAAATCCTTTAAGTTTAATATATATACGATAGATGCATGTATCACTAATAAACACATAATACTAGAATATTGTCTGATATGCTAACTTAAATAAGATCATGATTTTTTTTGTGAATACAGGTTACGAACAATTTTTTTATTACTATTTTGAATTGATCCAAGCTTAGATGTTATATCGGCAAGGTTTGTCAATTATCAAAATGGGGGAGATTGTTGGCCTATTGGTCATGGTCAAACCTGATTTTAATAATTGATCAAACTCTGTCTTGATATAAATGCAAGTCGATTCAGATGTTTACCTACGACGTTTTGGACACTGCTCAACAATAGATATTTACTTTGTTCAAGACCGAAGCTGTTCCGAAGCTGTTTGCCATTCAGAATTCCTGTTAAGCTATGTAATTTTTTATTTTATTGAGTCTAGGAATACATTGTACACCGAGTCATACTGGCAAATAGACTATCCAAAAACATTTTTCAAAAACCATCCTATCTCTTTAAAAATGACCTATGTTTTTGAAAAATATCCTTTTTACAAAAAGCTTCTGAAGGACTTTTCAAAAAGCCAAAAATTGATTTTTCTCAAAAATGAACTGGTAGAACCCTAGCAGAACTCGGTCCGAGTTCGGCCAGAGTTTGGCCAATTGGAACGTTAGTGAACGTTGGATTTTGAACTTGGTCATCCTTCAGTTGCGGTTTGTTACAAAAAGTTCTGTCCGAATTCTGCCCAAATTCTGTCAGAATTTTGTCTTTTGAAAAACTATAAATAGAGAAAGATTTCGATCATTTCAATTCACTCATACACCAATTCACTTTCATATCTCTTCTCTATAAGTCTACTATTTCTTCCAAAGTATTATGAGCTATTTATTTTCAAATCCCAAGCCAGTTACAATCCTCTAGTCGATTTGCCAGTACGGTACGGTCTAGAAGTTTCAAGAGCAGTTGTAATTAGAGGCTTGATTGAAGGTACACACTTTACAATTGAAGTTGGTCGAGTACTTCGAATCAAAGCTCGCGTTGTAGAAGTTGCAAGAACTTCGGATGAAAACTTGTGGTGATTTTCCATAGTGGATTCAACTGGAAGCTAGAGTTCTTCCGACTGGACTAGTCCTCACAAGAGAAAAACCAGTATACATCCTTGTGTTTGTGTTTGCTCTCTACTCTCTACTTTTTATTTACATATCTGTGATATATATTATGTGATCTTGTTACTAATATTTTAAATAGTTAATTTCTGCTGTCTTCTCTATTCACCCTCCCTCTTGAGTATTGCGCTTTATAACTCGTTCCTACAATCGGTTCTATAATTGGTATCAGAGCAGATTATACATGTAATGTAAGGTAATATTGTTAGTATATAACTGCTGTTACATAGATCACTATATTACATATGGCAAGTATGTACTTCACAACTGAAGAGCAATCCTCAAATAGACTCTTACTATTTGATGGAACAAACTATAGTTATTGGAAGACACGGATGAGCTTCTACATGAAGTCTCTAAATTTTGACTTATGGTCAATTGTTGTCAATAGCTACAAAAAGCCTACTATCACTTCTATTCTCACATCCTCTATAATCAGTAAACCTTATTATAGTTACACGGAGGAAGAGAAAAAGTTAGCTAGCCTTGATGCAAAAGCTATGCATATCTTTTATTGTACTGTAGTCACAAATATATTCAATCTTATTAATACTTGCACAACAGCTCATAAAATTTGGAAAGTTCTTGAAGCTACTTATGAGTGCAGGTATGAAAGCAAAGCTAACAACTCCAAAGAGAAGGATAGTCTTCATAATGATGCAAATATGTACATGACGAAATTAAAATTTACGGTACAACACAATTCTCTATACGAAGAAGAGCTTGTATGTGACAACTACAAGAAGATAGACCACATCCAAGAAGATTGTACTACTACTAAAAAGGAGAGTCACTACGAACAATCAAATGAAGAAAGATCATCATCTCACAAGTACACTAGCACGAGCATATGTTGTGAAAGCGAAGCAAAAGATTCTAAAGAAGAAGAAGAAGAGAGACCTCATAAAGCTGCAACTTTATGCTCAATAGCATTATATAATGAGGTACAGAATAATCCCCTTCTTGAAGAGAATAAATTTTCTTATGATAATTTATCTGATGCTTTCAGTGATCTCTTAGAAGAACACAAGAAAGTATTAGATAAATATAAGCAAGCTAGAAAGGATATTCTATCCTATAAGCGGAAGAATGAAAAGCTTACTTGATTATTGAATGATGCTAGATATAGTTCTCCGTCTGATAATTCTACTGAGATTTCCACACTGAAGTTTAGATTGCATGAGGCACTTGATTGCATTATGAAAAGCACTCAAGAAAATGCTAAACTTAAGTAGAAACTAGAATCAAAAAAGAAGAAGTTTTCTATTGCTTCATGTAGAATTGATGCTCTTAATGCTAAATATGATGAGATCTGTGCTAACTCTAAAAAATTAGAGATTAGACTGGAAAAGCAGATAGTACAACCTACGACTCAGACTAACACAAGACACTTAGTACATCACAAAGTCATACATGACATATCATCTAGAAAGGAAGCAAGCAAAGATAAAGCTTCATATAACCATGCTTTCTATTACAAGTATCCACGCACATCATGTCATCCCACTACACGTTCTCATACTTCTGCACATAGTACTAATGTTAATTCTTTCTGTCATTATTGTGGTTTGAATGGACACGTTTCTAATCGTTGTCAAATTAGACAGTAATGTTAATTCTTTCTGTTATTATTGTGGTTTGAATAGACACGTTTCTAATTGTTGTCAAATTAGAAAGCTAGTTGATATAAACTTGTGTAAATGGCTTCCCAAAGCTAACAAATGTGGATCCAAGTATTGGATACCAAAGTCTTCACCTAATATTACAGGTGAAGCTTCTCATATCAAATAGAACCATGGAACATGTTGGTGATTGCAAAGCTACAAAGGTCATCTTCCATGCAATTGCACCAACAGAAGTGTGGTCACTAGAACCACTTCGGTAACATGCTTCCTAAATAGTTTTTAATATCTAGCATGTTCTTTTTGATGTCTTTCTACTAGCTCTCATTTATATCTTTTAAGTGTTTATTATTTGAATCAATGGGTGACATAATCCTAGCTTGACTAGTTGTTTAGTTTAAATGATTAGTTCACACTATATAGTATGTTATTTTCTACTAGTGTGACACATTTGTCTATGTATTTTATTTACTCTTAATCTTATTCTTGAAGCATGCATTGGAGCTTAATTTTGTTTTCGGTGAATATATTTTTGACTCTTCGTCTTTAATATTTTTTAATAGTCACTTCTTACTGATTTATTTTAACATGTCATATTTACTTTGATTGGTATTTTGAGAGTATGTATGTTTAGCACAAGTCTCCTATTTACTTGAAAAGTATATACATATAATTTTATTTTAACCTTGTGCTTGCATAATATACTTCGCTATTGATTTACATATTTTACTTTGATTAACTTCTTATGAATCAGTTACATCTTTGTCTGATAAAGTTTATTTATGCATGTTTTTGATCATGTGATATTTTTTTATGCTTGTTAATGATACATGAATAATTCATTATCATTCATATATTGCTCATGTTTCTTATATTTTTGTATAAATATCTTTATGGGGATATATGAGTTAAGTTCAAGTTCTGTATTATTTTAAAAATTAGTTTTAAACTTGTACTTATCTCATACATCAACTATTGATTACTTTGGACAAATTTATGTTCTTATCCTTATTAGTTTCTTCCTTAAAGTCTCTTTTTTTGGCTTTTTGGTTGACATTTTGGATACATGATATTTTTAATATCTTGATCTTGATAAACCATTGTTTGGGTATTTACTTCTCTTATATTTTGGGATTCTGGATTTCGATGATGTTCGATGATACTGCATATATTCCTTTGAATCTAAGATCTTAAGAGTAGAAATTATTTTCGAAACAAGCCGAAAGGGGGTCCTTCTGTCAGACAGGTGTAAATAGCCTGAAGCGACACAGTGCACTAGTCTTCGGACTACCGCTAGCTGGGAACCGGCCCCTAAAGCTAACCCGAAGTGATCGATACTTTATAGACTTAAGATTTATTAAGGTGTACTTACAACTATCGTCTAGTTCTGGATCCAAGGTACTAAACCCAGTCCCCTAGGTTCCAAAATACATCAGCATATCTAGGTCCTATATTTTGATTTACAAATGTTTCATATTTTATTGTTACCCAATGATTTTGTAGCACATATGGATAAATGTAATTCATACATCTTATACCGTATGCTACATTGTTCTAAGATTTATAAGTCCATAGAATATAACCTTTTTTTATATTGCACTAATTCTTCTTAAATCCTCGGTTCTTAAAGAAGAAATTTATTTTTGGTATAAGCCTACAAAGGGTCTGTCTGTCACCACAACTACGGTCGAAGCGAAGCGGTACTTAAGTGTTCCCCGGTGAACCTCCGTTAGCTGGGACAGTGCCTCTACAGCTAAACCAAGATTGATCAACGCTTTATAAACTAAAGATTTATTGAGATCTAGTTGCAATTATTATTTGATGGATTTTGGATTTTAGATTTGATGGATAATATTCTCTCTTTATATTTCACAAAAGGTAGCATATGTTGATCTATCTTGTCGATTGTGATATTATATAGCATAGATCAATTTATATCATCTTTTGACTTATACGATTATTTATCATGCTAATTTGAAATATCTTTTGATTATTTTATTTTAAATGTTCATTTAATGGATATTTCTACTTCTGTCTAAAGATGATTGTTTTTCGTATTCGTGACTGCTCATTGAATATTATGGTATTATGATTTCATCTTTAGCTTGTGTAATATTCGTAATATTCATGTTTTTGAGCTTTATATTATTCTCTGCTTATTCTAGTTATTTACTGTCTATAGCAGTAACTCTTTGTAGGGGAGAATTCATGCATATTGAATGTCTCTCTCTCAAAGCGTTTCTTTTCTTTAAACCTTACGGTTGTCAGGTGGACACCGTGCTAAGGTTTTAAAAGGAAAGAAATAAACTTTGATAAGAAGACCTAATATTTTTGAATTAGTTTTTTATTTCTAAAAATATGTCTCTAAATTTTATTTTAAAATTTTGACAATATTATTATTTTTGGATATAGCCATGTAAAGGTGGAGTAGTTAATTGTTTCAAATCAATTATTTCTTTGACATGCCATATATCTAGAATGCATTTTTCTTTGGACATTTATCTAGTTATGTTTATTTGTTCAAATAGATTTATTTATAATTTATGGTTTTTTTATTGAAATTCTGTGATTCGAATCTCCAGCTTTAAGTCTGGCGACTAAATGGACACTTTTGAACATTTATTAAGACAGTTTTTCGTAATAAATTGAACATTTTTGAAAAGCCTTTTTATTCCTTTTGATTTATTGAATCTGTCTCGTACTCAAATGTTATTATTAAAGACAGTTTTTAAAATCTTTTAATGTCTTGAAATATTTCTTTTATATATATTAGAGATATATTTTGTTTGTTCATCTTTAAGCATTTATTTATTGGATTTTTTTTCTTGCCTAAAGATGATATTTGTTTTGAGTTTGAAATTTTATATGTATTTGATCAAAGGAAAGAAAAGATGCATATCTTGGATATCCCTTAGATCTTGTGATTATTTATTTTATCTATTTTAAGCATATAAATTATTTTTGAACTATATACGCATATTTTAAGGGGCAGCAAATTTATTATTTTAATTATTTTATACCCTTAATATGTGGTATACCTAGTTCAACATGGACATATATTCTTTTACGTAAAATATCTAGTTGAGTTATTCATGATATTTGGATTTCTATTGGATGAGAGAATATATGATTATTATTATTTATTTTTAATTTTTTCATTCGAGTTTCTAAAGTTATCCTGCCAAAATTAATTTAATTTATTGATAATCCTTTTGAGTTTAAATTGATTTGTGCATTTCTTATTGAGATTTTATCTCAAGGTTCATGATTATCTATATTTAGACTGATCATACTTTGCAGGAGAGCATTCAAGTCGACTAAATTTCTCCTTCTCAAGTATTTTGTCTTCATTACCTTCATGTTTATCTAATGGATATCCATATATCATGTTAAGGTAATTGAATTCAAATGCATGAACTTTGGTATAGATTTTGCATATAATCTGGTGTATTTATTTTGATTTCTTTTTTGATGATTATACTGTTTATGGAATTGATTCACTAATTTGTATGGGCAAATTATGAATCATATTTTTTTTGTGATCATTGTTAAAATTCTTATTATATATATATTTTTTATATATATACTAGATCTGCGAATTTCTATTCCTCATGATTTATTTATGACCAATGATTGATTCCTACTATATTGATATATATTTTTTGGTCTATTTCAAAACACAATATGATGAATAACATGTGTTTTGAATGTCATTTTTGGATTTCTAGTTGGTAAACTATGTATTGATTGCTTTCAATGTTTTTAAGTTCAACCAACTATATATGTTGTATTTTAATAAGTTTTTTTATGCTTTAGTTTGTAATTTTCTAAAAACTTGTCCTTACACTGTTCTCCTAATCCTTGATCATGATTATTTTTGCTTTCCTCCTTTACTTATGCTTGCATTTATTTTAGTTCTAATTACGAGGGAGCTTATTTTTTGATCATGTCAAAGGGAGAGAAATAAGTTTAAGTTAGCATAGCAGACAATATTCTAGTATTATGTGTTTATTAGTGATACATGCATCTATTGTATATATATTAAACTTAAAGGATTTGCCATAATAAAAAACATGATATAATCATTGGACTAACACATTTGTCTCCCTTATAGTTATTATGATTGAGTGTGAGTATTATCATCATCTTGTCCTCCATATGGAGTTGAGATATCATTGACAAATTTTATATATTTTTGTGTGAGATGTGTTAATTAGTATTAATGACCTAGACATTGTTCTACCGTCGATGCTGCGGTGTAGGCTGAACATACCCACATCCTCGTGCCCTCATACTGGGTGCAGGTCGTGACAAATGATATCTATGTCGTCATGTGTTCCTTTAGCCCCCAAGGAATACTTGACATGTGGATATTATGTACCATGGTATAATATCACATTGATACTCTCTTGTATCATGACACTAGGATACAGTTTCAAATACCCATAACACTAACTATACTTGACACTTGGTATCTTGGTACCAACCTACACTCTATGCCACTCACTCTAGACACTCAACACATATTTATACCTACTTTTATAACTGTATATTTTTATACCCTTATATATGTATCTATCTATATAGATTATTAACCCTCACCAGATCACTCATACCTCACTCAAACATATACACATACACACCTCTCACTTGGACTCTCTCATACACTTAACTGTATTTCGATCCCCTTTTAAAATTTTTCAAGTAGTGGTCTAGTGATTTATAGTCCAAGAGATATGATACTTGGTTATTAATAGGATAATTTTTTGAAAATTTTGAATATAGACTTAATATGGTTCATAGGATTTAGTTTTGATCTAAACACCCTAAAATGGTCAATTCCAAATTCCCTAAAAATGAATTCATATACCTAATTTCAATTCCAAATTCTCCAATCAAAGAATTCACACACACACAAGTTACACAATGTGTGTGTTGTGTTTGTGTCTGTATCAGCGTTTGTGTCTTATCAGTATCTGTCAGCATGTGTCGTGTCACATATATACACATATTACTTAACGTATCCGTGTTAGTGTCAGTGTGTGTGTGTGTCGTGTCAGTGTGTCTGTCTTGTGTTAGCAAAAAGGAGATAGCGTTAGGATTACCAGACCAAGGGTCCGGGGTTGGGGTCACCGGGGCAAAGGGCCGAGGGAGGTCGGTATTATGGGACTTGAGCAGAGACGGAAAGGATGTCGGCAGTGGAGGACTGTAGCAACGATGAGGAGGAGGTCGGCGGTGGAGGACTTTAGCAACTTTCGACAAAGAGGAGGGCGATCGCCGGAGGGGAGGATTGTAGCCGGAGGGGAGGGTGGTCACCGTAGGGAAGGCGGTCGCCGTAGTGGAGGAGCAGCGACGATGGTTGGAGGGGGAGGGGGGAAAGTTTGGGAATTGGATTTGAAAATTTTGGGAATGGGAGAAAGTGAATCACGATGGACGTATATTAAAAACTTAGCGACGTTTAAGTTAGACGTCGCTAAACGTTGCTACCTTATTAATATACTCTGACATATGGTAAGATGTCACAAACGTGGCTATTGACAAAAATATAGCAACGTTCGGTGACTCCAAGGCGACGTCATTTTTCATAATACTAACGATATTCAGTAGTCAGTAGGTGTCATGGAACGTCGCTACCAATGACGCATGACAACGTCTATTTAATACGTCTCTAATTTCAATAATATTAGCGAAGTTATTGTCCGGAGTCGCTACAAATGTCGCTAATATGACTTAGTTTGGTAGTGTTCTAATTGTTCTAATCATAAAGATAGCAAACTTGTTTGCAGGAGGTTTTGTTTTCTGATCATTCTTCCATCTAGATCTGTTTTGGGAATAACAGATCTCATCGACTCCGACCTCAGTGCTTGGAGAAGAGAAGAGAGTCTCCTCATTCTCCCTCTCTGAAATGGCCAGAAGAGAGCTGGACGATGGTTGACTCGACCTCGACGAAGGTCGACCATCGACGATGTAGTTCTGGAGGAGTCAATGATGGTGGAGGGACTCGACCTCGACGATGGACTCGACCTCGACAACGATGAGGGACTCGACTTCGACGGTGGACTCGACATCGATGAAGATCGATCGTCGGATCTCGTGTCTCTGAGCCAGATCTGCTCCGGCTATCTTCTGTCCTAACTGCCACCTTTTGAGCCGCGTCGTGGACCGCAGTCTCTGCCACCAAATTTCTGATGAGACTTCCCTCTTCCGCCCTAGTGATCTCCGAGTCGATCCCGACAGTCGTCATGACTGTGAGGTGGCTGCGATCCCGGCCTCCACCTCAGGCCAGTGAGCCACCGCACACCAGTGACTCATCTACTGCGCCAGGATGCGGTAGGACAGGCCATTGCCAATTTTGACGAATCTGGGTTCTCCAACCCCGGTTCCGATCGCCGTGCGTTGTGGGAATCACCTCCTTGTCTTGATCCTCTCCTCTCAGACAGGTTAAATAATGTCGTAGTTGGACACAACAGCGGTTGATACGGTTGAAAAAATTATATTCTAAAAATATTTTTACCAAATGGAATTTTTAACCTTTGTTTCTGAAAATTATTTTTTATATGAAAGTAACCAAATGCAAAGTCAGAATCTCTATATTCAGAAAACAAATTTATAACTTAATTTCAAAAAATTATTTTCAGAACCAAATTTCAGAAAACATATCTAAACGGACCCTTAATGTTTCTGTCCACGTGGAATGTAAAAAGGTGACATGCAAGGCATCCAAATTTTCCTATTTTGCTATACTATTTTATTAATTTTTTTAAATTATAGAAAAGTCATTTAAAAATCATACTAGAATATGGTTCTTCGTGTTCCTTTGATGGTACTGGTGACCTCTGCTCTTTTGCTAGTCATAAATAAAATTCTCAAGCTAATACAATCAACTGTCCTTGTAAATAAAAATGCAAGAATCATTTGCTGATATCATCTTGCTCGTCATTTTGATACCGTTGTGGATAAGTACAACCATAAGCTGAAGTCATGTTGCTCGGCGGGAATCCGTACATAAACATGCGCGTACACATTTGTAATCAAAACACTAAATCAAATTGTTTTCTATGAAACCGTCATACCAACTCCATGAGTCGTGACGGTTTTTTGTCAGAATATTGTATGCATGCTAACCACTATAACGCAAACACACTACTATAAATAGTCCATAGTCTACCAATGCAACTTCACTCACTCTCTCAAGTAGAAAATCGACCTTTTAGTTTCTAAAATCAATTATGGCCATGTCACTTCCTTTAACCTTCTTCCTCTTCTTCTCCCTCTTCCTATCATCTCCATCGATCTCGGATGCGGAGGTCGAGACGCACCTCCACTTCTACTTCCACGACATCGTAACTGGGGCCAACCCAACTGCCGTGAAAATCACCTCGGCTCCGGGAACGTCCACGTACCTCACCGGTTTCGGCTCGATCGTCATGATTGACGACCCCCTGACCGAACAGCCCGATCCGAACTCGAGGCTCATAGGACGTGCCCAGGGCATCTACGCGCTCGCCTCCCAGGAGAACGCTGAGCTTCTTATGGCGATGAACTTTGTGTTTAACGATGGACAGTACAGTAACAGCACGATCGCGGTGCTCGGAAGGAACGACGTGTTCTCGGACGTGAGAGAGATGCCGGTGGTCGGAGGGAGCGGATACTTCCGGCTGGCCAGGGGCTATGCTCTTGCAAGGACCAACCAGTTAGACCGCATGAGTGGGAATGCCATTGTTGAGTATGATATCCATGTCCTGCATCTGTGATTGTGAGCGCCAGGGCTGCTGTCATTGTGGAGTGTCAAGTTTGAATGTGTTGCACCTATGAGTGAGTACTGTTTTTACAATGGTTGGAGTGTGTCAAGTCCCTTGGAACCTGTGAGTACTGTTTCATATAAGCAGTAACACCAAATAAAGGTTGTTATGTAGAATGTAACTCTTTCATCATCAAGAATGATTGTGTCTTGTCATCAGAAGTTTACCATGGAATTTATTTTACATATACATCCGCTATCAGTAATATAGCACTAATAACTAACTCAGCATATATGGAACTAGATCATGTGATAGGTATTCATAATCACCACTAGAGTCTAAGGCTGTGTTTGATTGGGCTTTTATCCATGGAAAATATTTTCATCACAAATTTTCCACCAATTGTAATATTTGATACATTATATTTTCCATGAAATTATTTTCCAAAAAACTATTATTTTTCAGATTTTTATCTAAAATGGTGAAAATAAAACTTGTCCAACCCATAGGAAAATATCATTTTCCATAGAAAATAAATATTTTCAGTGGAAATCAAATATTTTTCATGGCAAATAATGACAATCAAACACCCAAATGAAATTTTTCTTGAAAGTTTTCTAAAATTTCATGAATTTTTTTTTCTTAGAAAAATAATTCCATAGAATTAATTTCTTTTCTACGTATTTTCTAACTTGCAATTAAACGCACCCTAAGAGTTTTTGGACTCCACCAAACTATATATGAAATATAAATAATTTTCAATAGGGATAGTTTATTATAACTTTTATTTCAAAATTATATGGTGGAAGTCCAAACTTCCACTTGTGGATGGTTGTCTGTACCGTATTAACACCCAATTTTGCGTATATGGCACCCAACAACAGCACACTTCAGTCATCCATAACCCACTGGTTAAGTTTTTGAACTCTCACAACCGTTTATGAGATAAAATCCAATTAATATATTAATTATTTGCATTTAAGATAGGGTACCATTTATCGAACCAGACAAAAGTTTGAATCTGGAACCTTCATAAACTTTCTTAAAGTTACATGCATGCTCCACACGCCAAGCTAAGGACTAATTTGTTTAGATTGTAGCTTACATTTCATATGGGACTCAATTTTGTGCCAAACAAAATGAACGAGACAAACAATTTTTATTCTGGATCATGATTATTTTTTAAACACATTTTATTTTCACCTATTCTAGGTCGACATTGGGAGCCTACTATTGATTAAACCTTGAACCTCACTAAGTAAGAAACCTATTCTAGGTCGACATTGGTACTTTCTTTACATGGAGAGAGCTTGCTCTCAACATGCCTTGTAAAAGTTTAGTCCTACATCGGAAATGCACCATGAGTTATCTTAGCATATATACTTGGTTGTGTTGTTGAGAGATGCACATGGGGTGGTGACCCTAAGGAGGGAACCATGTGGATGATTTTACTAGGAGGTAAGAATAAGGCTCTAAGGATTAAGCATTAATGCTTTTGTCATTCTCTTGGATTAATTCCATTTGGAGCTAAGCCCCAAAGGGGCTTAGCGACTCGGACTCGGGCTCGGGCTCATGGGCTCATGAGGCGTAATGTAGAGCTCGGACTCGGACTCGGGCTCATGGGCTCATCTGCTGCTGCCGCATGGAGGGCTCCGCTGACTGTGCAGGCTACAAGTCAGTTATGGAAAGACATGAGGCCATGCGGCTCATGCGGCCAGGCTGCTGCTGCTGCTGCCGCATGGAGGGCTCCGCTGACTGTGCAGGCTACAAGTCAGTTATGGAAAGACTGATTCAATGCGATTAATTCAGATCCACTTTTTGTGGGATTTGAATTAATTTCGTTGCTATCTTTGTGGGATTTGAATTAATTTCGTTGCTATTTTTGTAGAATTTGATTCAATCTTTACATAACTGAAGAGGCGGCTACGGTTTCCACCCTCTCTCTATATATACTCTTTTCTGGCCTCCTTTGTGAAGACTACGAATTTTATAAGTCAGAAAAGAGAGAGAGAGAGAGAGAGAGAGAGAGAGAGGGAGCTACTGCCGCCATTGTAAGTCCATCCGAGGAGTCAGAACAGAGGTGACTTCGAGCGTTCCACAAGTTCTTCAACTTGCTGGTTCCTGGAAGCAATTCGTGTGGGGCGAATCTTGCTTTGAGCAACGGTGTTTTGACACCCAACAACCTTTCTTCATCTCATCTTTCTCTAGATTATTGTAACTCGTTCTGTCCCAATTGCAACACGTTTGCAAGGAAGAATGAGAGATCTTCTATTCTCTATTTCCCTCCTTCATATTGTAATCTAGCTATTTGACTTTTTGTATCATCGTAGATCTTGAGTTTGATCACTGCAAAATTTTTTGTGTGACTCTCAGATCTCGATCGCATCAGTTTTTTTCCATCTTTGATCAAGTCCTGGGAATAA
The DNA here is from genome assembly GCA_029216955.1 of Iris pallida. Lineage (NCBI taxonomy): Eukaryota > Viridiplantae > Streptophyta > Magnoliopsida > Asparagales > Iridaceae > Iris > Iris pallida. The sequence continues at coordinate 5,659,320 of JANAVB010011398.1, read as the reverse complement.
CAATCTCAAAGCAAGATCCTTGTAGATGGAAAATATTAATGCTTCGCTTGTCCAGTCCGACTACTGCAAGTTGAAAAAGTTCGATGGAGAGCATTATCAAGTCTGAAAGAGAAATGTTTATCTAACTCTTCAACTCAAAGACGTTGATCATGTACTGTTGGAGGAAGAACCTTCTGTTCTAGACACTGGATCTACTGCCGCAATCAATGCGGCTACCAAACTCCAGGCCAAATGGAAAATAGAAAATAGCATCTGCAGGCTTCTCATCCTGAATGCTATGGAGGATTCCCTGGCAGAATCCTACTCGAAGAAGGAATTTGCCAGAGACATATGGGAGTCTGTGGAAAAACTGTATGAAGAAGACAGGAACATGAGCAAGATGTTTGTGGTTGAAAAATATCACAAATTGCTCTTTGAGGACGAGAAGTCCATGTTGCCATAAGTGAAAGAATTTTTGAAGCTGCGTCAGAAACTGGAAGACGAAGAGATGCCCCTTCCCGACAAGTTTGTCGTTGGAGGGATCGTCTCAAAACTTCCTGCTGGATGGAGTACCTTCTATGCAAGGATGCTCAGAAAGAAGCTTGACATTAGCTTGGGAGATCTACTTCAAGAGATCCATGTTGAGGACGAGATGCGTTCCCAACAAAAGATGGACACTTTGTCAAAACAGTTGGCTAAGGCCAATCTAGTGCAGACGAGAGATCGCAAGGGGAAGCAGGCGACTTCTCATCTCAAGAAAAAGGACTTCACTAATCTAAAAGTGAAGGGTCCTTCATTCAAGCAACAGAAGTCCAAGTCTCACGTGACTTATTTCAATTGTGGCACGAAAGGCCACTACAAGAGTGAATACAGATCCAAGCCTAGATAAACAATCAGAGAAAAGTGAGCCTAGTAAGGTTTCATTGGTTTCTAACATTGTTGCTATGATCGCATAGGTCACAACTGTGGGGGTTGACTCTGACTGGTGGATAGACACTGGTACGACTTGCCATGTCTGTTCTGGCAAGGAATGGTTCGTCATGTACCAGCCGATATCTGAGAAGGTTGTCATGGCAAACCAGGCCCAAGCTAAAGTTCTGGGGACTGTGGAGCTGAAACTCACTTCTGGGAACACTCTGACGCTTCAAATTGTGAAGCATGTTCTGGTGATTGCCAAGAACCTGATCTCTGGAAGCCTGTTCTGCAACGCAGGCTTGAGGATGGACATTAATGCTGGTCAGATGGTGATGTCCAAGAAGGGAACATACTTTCAGGAAGGCTTATCAAACCGAAGGAATGTTTAAAATTCAGCTGGTCAACCAGTTTAATGACATTAATGCAGTTGTATTTTCTGATTATTCTCTTGAGTTGTGGCATAATAGACTAGGACATGTTCATTATAAAAGAATTAACAAAATGTTTAGTCTAGGACTTATCTCCAAATGTGGGGGTAAGGTGGAGAAGTGTGAAGTGTGTGCTCAGACAAAGATCACCAGGAAACCCTTTTATCGGATCAATCGAAGAACAGATCTTCTGGAGTTGGTACACTCTGATATCTGTGACTTCAAACATTTCTCCATGAAGGTCGGGATGAAGTATTTCATAACCTTCATCGACGACTTCTCAAAATACGTGTTCGTCTACTTGCTCAAGACTAAAGACGAAGCTTTCGAGAAGTTCAGAGAGTTCAGGGCCGAAGTTGAACGGCAGACTGGACAACAACTCAAGAGGTTGAGAAGTAATCGAGGAGGGGAGTACAGGTCTCATGACTTCGCATCGTTCTGCAAAAAAAATAGAATCATATGCGAGACTACTGCTCCATATTCTCCTCAATCCAACGGAGTAGCAGAGACGAAGAACCAAATATTAACAGAAATGATGAATTCAATGCTGCTTACTGCAGGTCTTCCAAAATGCTACTGGAAAGAAGTTGTATTAACGGCCACTTTCATTCTGAATAGAGTGCCATATGCAACTTCGGACGTAACTCCTCATGAACTCTGGTTCAAAGTCAGACCAAACTTGAATGTCATTCGAGTGTGGGGGTGTCTGACGTATGTGAAGCTCCCAGATCTGAAGATTCAGAAGCTGAAGACAAGGACTATGAAGACGATCTTCTTAGGGTATGCCAAGAAGAGTGATGCTCGGAGATTTCTTGATATTGAGTCAAATCATATCATCGAATCTCGCGATGCTGAATACTTTGAAGACAAGTTTGCAAAAGACAAAAATATTGTTCTTTCGGATATTCCGGAAAATGATGTAGGTTCAAATGAGACTGAAATCTCATATGGACCATAGTCCAAGAAGAAGCTATTGTTGATGAAATAACTCTTGTACCAGAACTCGCAGAGCCGTCAGTAAAGCGAGCGAGGAGACCTAAAGACTTCGGAGATGACTTTGTCACCTATCATGTGGAAGTAGATCCGCTTACCTATGATGAGGCGATAAAGACCAGAGATGCTATCTTCTGGAAGGAGGCATTGAATGACGAGTTTGACTCTATCACCTCCAATAACACATGGGTGTTGGTAGATCTACCTGAAGGAGAAAAGCCCATCGGATGTAAATGGATTTTCAAGAAGAAGATAAAGGCAGATGGAACTATTGACAAGTTCAAGGCCAGGCTGGTAGCCAAGGGATTTTCTCATAAATAGAGGATAGACTACTTTGACACGTACGCTCCAGTAGCTCGAATGACCACCATCAGAATGTTAATCACTCTAGCAGCTATACATAAGTTGGTGATACATCAGATGGATGTAAAGACAACATTCCTGAATGGGGAGCTGACCGAAGAGATTTACATACAACAACCAGATGGATTTATCATCAAAGATCTTGAAGACAAAGTCTGCAAGTTGGTGAAATCATTGTATGGTTTGAAGCAAGCTCCCAAGATATTGTATGAGAAGTTTGACAAAGTTATTAGGGCAAACGGCTACAGAGTCAGCGAGACGGACAAATGTGTTTACATAAAGTTCGCTGATGGAAGAGGAGTCATCGTTTGTCTGTACGTGGATGACATGCTAATTCTAGGGACGGATATAGGCTGTGTCACGGAGACAAATAAGTTCCTCTCAATCAAGTTCAGTATGAAGGACTTAGGGGATGCAGATGTCATCTTGGGCATAAAGATCATCCGGACAGACACTGGAGTAGCGCTGTCACAATCTCACTATATTGAGAAGATGCTCACACGCTATGGGTATAAGGATCTTCCAGGAATCGATATACCATACATGGGTGATCAGAAGCTGAAGCCAAACTCGAAAAAAAGTGTCAGGCAGCTGGAGTATTCTAGCATTATCGGAAGTTTGATGTACGCAACTACTGCCACAAGGCCTGACATAGATTTTGCCGTGGGAATGCTGAGTCGATTCACAAGCAACCCAGGGATTGAGCACTGGAAAGCTGTGAAGCGGGTGATGAGATATCTCAAGAAGACTTAGACATATGCACTGCACTACAACGGGTATACGACAGTAGTGGAAGGCTTCAGTGATGCTAGCTGGTGTTCAGAGGTAGAAAACGAGAGATCCACAGGAGGATATGTCTTTTTCTTTGATGGAGCTGCTATATCGTAGAAGTCGAAGAAGCAGACTATACTCTCTCGTTCCTCCATGGAATCTGAATTCTATGTACTTAAAACTGCAGCAGATGAAGCATAATGGCTTCAGGAGCTCATGTATGATCTTTCAGTGGTTGGGGGTCAGATACCGGCGATACCGATATACTGTGACAACCAGACGACTGCGGCGGTGGCATCAAATGACCTCTTCAACAGGAAAAAGAGGACTGTGCGGTTGAAGCACAGGGCGGTACACGATCTTATCAAAAGAGGAGTAATTACAGTGATTGATGTTCAGAGTCAGAAAAACCTGGCAGATCCGTTCACAAAGGGCCTCAAGCGCCAGTTGGTCGATGGCACAGCTTGTAAAATGGGCTTGAAGGCATTCTGATAGTGTGTCTTTGTAATCCTACCATAAAGTTTTATGCTATTAGTTCAAAGAAAAATCTACTAGGCATCTAACTTTTGGTTCAAAGAAGGATCACTGACTGGGAAACTATCAGGTAACAGTGGGTACTTGTTCTCTGGAACATGGAAGGGATACTGACCCATAACCACTGTTCTCTACTATGTATTTTCTACGAAAAAAAAACAGATCCTGTGGAAGGTTGGCTTAAACGCCTTAATGAGTTCTCAGGCAGAGTGAATGCCTGGTGTGCTTTACAGGAAGCACGGTAGAGCAGCACTACAAGGAGTGAAACTCCATGCTACAATGGGGTGACTCCACCATGAGGTTCCCAGGTATGGGGTAATGCCTCGGCTTTGCAAGCCAAGTCATAGCGGCGTAGCACCGTAAATAGGCAGGTAGCCTAATGTTGTATGACGTAATTAAAAAGTTGTAGACAGCACTATAAAGGGGAGGATGGCCCCATGTTACAGTGGTACAATACCACGATGAGGTACCCAGGTGGGGGTAAAGCCTCGGCCTTGCAAGCCATGTCGTTGCGGCGTAACACCGCAAGGAAGCCTTAGGCTTCATGCTGAGTAGATTGGCACTACAAAGAGGCTGAGACCTCATGCTACAGTAGTATGACACTACGATGAGGTTCCCAGGTAGGGGTAATGCCTCGGCTTCAGGCCATGTCATAGCGGCGTAGCACCGCAAGGAAGCGCAAGGCTTCATGCCATGTCTCTTTAATAAAGAACTCACCTATAGTGTATGGAAAGAGATATCAGGCCATCTCTTGAGGGTAAACTTGTAGACGCCCAAAATTATACACTGAAACCAGGCTGGCACAGGGCCTTTAATGTGCAGCCAGAAGCACACGTAACTATACTTTGTGAGTGGAAAGAATTACAATTGTGGTACAGAATTCAAGGCGTAGTCCATTCTTGTATCACATTATTATTTAACCCATGCGGAAAGATTCAAGTCGTCAGTGACATCTATCCTAATGCAAAATGGACAGTTACTGTGTGGAACGCTCAACCCTGGACACATATATATGTTGTGATATGTGGAGGATTGTTGGTGCTTTCTTTACATGTTGAGAGCTTGCTCTCAACATGCCTTGTAAAAGTTTAGTTCCACATCGGAAATGCACCATGAGTTATCTCAACATATATACTTGGTTGTGTTGTTGAGAGATGCACATGGGGTGGTGACCCTAAGGAGGGAACCATGTGGATGATTTTACTAGGAGGTAAGAATAAGACTCCAAGGATTAAGCATTAATGCTTTTGTCATTCTCTTGGATTAATTTCATTTGGAGCTAAGCCCCAAAGGAGCTTAGCGACTCGGACTCGGACTCGGACTCGAACTCGGACTCGGACTCGGGCTCGGGCTCGGGCTCATGAGGCGTAATATGGCATTTTGTTGGCGTACTTTGTACTTAGCACGTCAGCAGTCATGCGGCTCATATGCGGCCATGCGATCTTATGCGGCATGCGGATCATATGTGGTCTCATGCGACCTCATGCGATCTCATACGGCTCATGCGGTCCATGCGGCTCATACGGCCTCATTCGGTCCATACGGCACTTGCGGCCATGAGGCCATGCGGCTCATGCGGCCAGGCTGCTGCTGCTGCTGCCGCATGGAGGGCTCCGCTGACTGTGCAGGCTACAAGTCAGTTATGGAAAGACTGATTCAATGTGATTAATTCAGATCCACTTTTTGTGGGATTTGAATTAATTTCGTTGCTATCTTTGTGGGATTTGAATTAATTTTGTTGCTCTCTTTGTGGGATTTGATTCAATCTTTCAATAACTGAAGAGGCGACTAGGGTTTCCACCCTCTCTCTATATATACTCTTTTCTGGACTCCTTTGTGAAGACTATGAATTTTATAAGTCAAAAGAGAGAGAGAGAGAGGGAGCTGCTGCCGCCATTGCAAGTCCATCCGAGGAGTCAGAACAGAGGTGACTTCGAGCGTTCCACAAGTTCTTCAACTTGCTGGTTCTTGGAAGCAATTCGTGTGGGACAAATCTTGCTTTGAGCAACAGTATTTGACAACCCAGCAACCTTTCTTCATCTCATTTTTCTCTAGATTATTGTAACTTGTTCTGTCCCAATTACAACACATTTGTAAGGAAGAACGAGAGATCTTCTCTTCTCTATTTCTCTCCTTCATATTGTAATCTGGCTATTTGGCTTTTTGTATCATCGTAGATCTTGAGTTTGATCACTGCAAAGTTTTTTGTGTGACTCTCAGATCTCGATCGCATCAGTTTTTTTCCATCTTTGATCAAGCCCCGGGAATAACAATTTTCACCTATTCTAGGTCAACATTGGGAGCCTACTATTGATTAAACCTTGAACCTCACTAAGTAAGAAACCAAACTCCTTACCAGGTGGAAGGAATTTTTTTTTCCATATGGTTTTGTGCATTGGGAGCTAGCTCATTTAGAAGCTCGTTTGTTCTTTGTTGAATTTTAATTTTATATATGTTTGTATGACAATATGGTTTTGTTCATTATATATTTATATGTCCTAAATAATTTATATTATGTAACTTTTATAATTAAATTTTTATAAATAAATTGTTAATATTACATGTACTTGAATTCAAACCTAACTAGCTTGAAATCGGGCTCGTCAAGCTTGAAATCAAGCTTAATGAGCTTGAAATAAAGTTGAGCGAGCTTGAAATCAAGCTTAACTAGCTTGATTTTGAGCTCATCGAGCTTGTTTATCAAGCTTGAATCATACTTGCTTATTTATCAAGTCAAGCTCGAGCTCAAACCAAGCCAAACTCAAGGTTAATATAAACAAGCTCGAGCCCAGCTGAAGCTCTAAAATAAAAAATTTATCGAGCTCGAGCTCAAGCTCGGTTAATTCTAGTCACCAAGCTCAAGCTTACAAAAGCTTGGGTCGACTTGGCTCGTTTGCAGCCCTACTCACTCCTTTCTGATGTATAAGATTTTTTTGGTTAAAACCGGAAGGAGTTAACATGCGAAGATAATAAAAGGAAAAAATAAAATAAAAAAATCACCAGTTTCGTCGAGGTACAAAAATAATAACAAGTGATTTATTGATTGAAAAACTCTGAAAATTTAGGGAATTAAATGGTAGAATAGGAATGTTGCAATCACCAAATTCTATCCTAATCCAAATTCTAATAAAAGAATGAAAAATATACATGAGGATAAGTCAAAATTATTCTAAATCATATCTAAAATAATAATGATATAGGTAAATAGTTGAAAGACACATCATAAAGAAAATACTAATAAGAATTAGTACAAAAAATAAATTAATATTAATTCTATAATTATTTTTTTATTACTATTAGGTTCTATTTCGTTTCCGGTTGAGCACTCAAATGGGGGTGATAGTGGAGTTGGTACTTTAGTCAACATGGGGTAGGCGGCGGGATCATGTGGTGTAGATAATTAGGATTGGTTCAGGCCTTGCATGAGAATTTTCTTTTAAGGCATATGAGCCCAATTCAATATCGTATCTCATGGGCCAACTCTGGTTCGGGTTACATTGCATTCCAAACAAGTGGTATCAGAGCCCATGGTTACGGGACGGATTTGGACGGCTCTAATTGGTTCGAGACAGATGGTGCTGAATGTTCATGTATATAATTGGACTATACGGACTCTTCTTAAGGTGGAGTGGGAGCATCAACGACACGAATTAACTTCAAAGGTGGATTTGACGAGCCAAGGTAAAGCAAGACGTTGTGGTTTGCACACAATGGTGGTGTGGATGAACGTGTTGGCTTGGTTCTATATGGTCGACGGATCGAGATGACAATATGTTAGATCTCCTGGGTGCTCGGCTGGCGGGAATGAATAAAAGGGGTAGCAAGGAGTGCTAAGGTTGTTCGGCTGGCGGAAACGAACAAAAGGTAGCAGGGTGGGTGCTAAGGTTGTTCGGCTAGCGAAAATGGACAAATGTAGCAAGGTGCTAAGGTTATTCGGCTAGCGAAAATGAGCTAAAGTAGAGATTGTTGGGTTGTATCTCATTTCTGGTTGAGCGCTCAAATGCGGGATGACAATGGAGATGGTAATTTAGTCCCACATCGGATAGGCGTGGGATCATGTGGTGTAGATAATTGGGATTGGTTCAGGCCATATATGATTTTAGGATCTAGTGATTCTAGGGATTTGATTTTTAGAAATTTAAGAATTTTTAGGGATTCTGGAGAATGAATTATAGGAATTTTGGAGAAGTAATTATAGAAAATTTAGATGAGATTTTAGAGTAGACTGGATTGTGACGACAAGCATCCATAATAATAATATGAACTAGTTATAAGCATATTGAAATATAAGAAATTCATTATGCAAGGTTTGGGATTAGTATTGAACTATCAAGATATAACAAAAAAGAAAAATAAGTGAAGTTTCGTGCTTGTGTAGGAACCCATCGAAGAAAAAGAAATGTGAATTTCTTTGCTTGTGTGCAGGAACCTGCTTTATAAATGTGAAGTTTAGAATTTGTTTGTTAGATTCTTATGTAAGGACCTATGTTATTTGTTTGTTAGTTTGTATGTTAAGCATGTTTGTTTTTCTATGTTATTTGTTTTCAGTTGATACTAGTTTTCTTCTACCACTCTTGCTTCATGTGCTGGTTTTTTCTTCAGTTTGCTTGAATTGGCAGGCAAAAAGCCTGCCAATTCAAGTTTCATGAAAGAGATATTACACAACATGAAAGAGACATTTCACAACATGGTTTACAAGTTTCATGTGAACCTTCATCATTTGAGGTTTCTAGCTGTGCCAACTCTTTCATGATGACTTGCATGAGTTGTTGTTAATCCCGAAACAGATTTAGATGGAAGAACGATCAGAATTTAAAGACATCTTGCAAATAAATTTCTTTTTATTCTGATATAGCAACAGTCAGAAGCAGAGACCCCTTGTAAATAAATTTAATCTATGTTCTGATTTTATAGGTTTTCAGAGACATTTAGAAACAAGTTTGCTCTACTAATTTTCTTAAGCCACTCGGAGAAGAAGAAGAAGAAAAAGAGCAAGACAACTCTGTTGGGGTGATTAAAATTATCATTGCTCAAACAAGATTTGCCGTACCGTAATCTACTTCTAGGAACCAACAAGTTCTGAGAAAACTTTTGGAACGCTCGCCGTCATCTCATGTACGAACTCGTCGAACTTCTCTGGACTCTGAAGGCAGTGGAAATACAACTCTCTTCATCTTTCTATTTTGAAGTAAGTCCTCAAAGGAGGCACGAAAAGAGTTTATAGAGCTAGGTAGAAGCTCTAACCCTAATCCTGGCCGCCAACTGACTAATAAAAGATATGAGCGAATAATGGAATGATTGAGTAAATTAAATTCAAATGCCACAAATATGGATATGAATAATTGACTCAATCTTCCCATAACCACTCAAATCTTTCAATCACGATAATATGCCAACAACGCTTATGCGCCCAATAGCCTGTCTGCCCATGCCCTGCACGCGCAGGTGCGCTGCCCCGCATGCGCGCAACAACACAATAATGCATGCACGTATACGCGTAAACGCGCATACACGC
>JANAVB010011398.1:5639165-5644472 GCA_029216955.1 Iris pallida | reverse complement strand
CTCTGCCTCTTTCCATACAAACCTACCCTAATTTGTGCTTTTCCCCAAATTTGTCCCCTTTCACAAATCAACCCAAATTGGACCAAATCAATTGCATACACTCCCTAGTGTAGGAAGGTCTCTATTGGCTAGTAGTAAGGATTGGAAGCAATTTGACCATAGGAATTGGTGTGGGTTTATTTCAAGTGCAATTTTATTGATATTCCAACTCTCAATAGTAATGATCTCTAAAACTATTAATTTCTTGATTTCCTCAACATAATGCATTCATTTAGGGTCCCCCTAGCCCTAGGCCAGTTTGGAAAGAAATTGAACCATTTGATGCCCGTATCATGGGAGTAGCGTGCGCTCCGTATCGGAGAGATATTCAATGTGTTCGATGAAATGTCCCTTATAATATTTGTTCTTAATTCCTAAACTAATTACATATTTGGAAAGCTAATTACCTGTGGTTTGAAATGGTGCATGACTGAGTTGGAGTCGTGACGGTTTGATATGCTTTTATGGCACAGGACATGTAGTCAGATCCCCTGACTACAGTGCTCTCCCTGCTACCTCGGTCTTGGCCCTTGACAACTACTGAACCTTTCACTCCCTTTTTCTCCTATAGCAAGGGGCAATGTCTTTCATCTGACCTGAGAGGTTGGGTTTCGAATCATGTTGTTTCCATTAGTTAATCTACCCATAGATTTCCAGTTTGTGCAGTCGAACACTGCACAGATGTACACTTGACGAACTTGCCTGCAACCTTTGAACATTTCATACCTTGGACACTGCTGTAGACACTTAACACATGGCTCACATAATTCACACTTCACTCTCTACATGGACACTTGTTTTCCTGCATAATTGCATGTCCCTCATATTTAAAGTTAACATGCATATTTTTATTAGCTATTGTCTTGTATATTAGGTACACTGCCATTAGCCATGGTTGCAACACTTCTTGCCTACAATTCACTCTGCACATTCACTGCATTTGAATGATTAACTGCACAGTGGCACTCCCTTGCACTAAAATCCTTACTGCATGCATACACTTCCTACACATTGCATCACAAGGTAATATACTCCTAAATCCTTTACTGCAAATGCACACATTTTATATCCACATTTCTCTGTAAATTAGATACACTGCACCTATGTGCATCTTACATAATGTTACATTCAACCCATCCTTGTATGATTAGGATACTTAATATTGGTTTAGACATAGTGTTTCTGTCCAATTAGAATACCCCTACCTTGTCCCTCATCTCTCCACTGATCCATATGGCATGAGTTTTCCGTTGCAACCATTGTATCAGAGCTTAATACATTAGTATCAGAACCAATATTTCACTACCTTACCATCTGACCACTGCCTACCACATTTAGGTGATACAAACACTACACCTCTATTACATATTCATATTGCATTCCTTGATACCTGTCTATTTAAACTTGTTACATAGATATTCTACCCATTGCATGTTTGGTTGCAAGTACTGAACAATTGGTTCAGTTGAGCCTAACATTGTTCACTGCCTGCACTTTGAGTGTCCTAACTGCCTGCCTCTTTAGTTTAGTCATTAACTTACTTCCATTATTTATGTTTAGTCGATTACTACATTAGTCAGACCATACCGCTCCTTGCTCTACATCTATGAGTGCTCAGTCTTGCCATGTCCCTGCCCCTTTACATCTTATTCAATCTTAAGAAGTGGTCTAAACAATCCATGTATCCAATTATGCATACTTGTTCTTTTTCCAAGGCAAGTATCTGTTCCTTGAGTTTTGGTTCAGACTTACATTATCCATGTCCTCTTGTTGTAGTAGAGCTTGTTTGAATATCACTGCATTCCTCATCCTTCATTCACTACTTAGTTTGTCATACCCCAGAACCAGAATAATGGAGAGCGGGGGCAGACATAGCCAGCTACGTATATTGAAATGGAAACCACCTCAATATACGGTCACGGCTGTCTAGAAATATGAGGGTTTACTACAAGCCAACAGCCTCTTATGGTCATGAACAAGCCTAATGTCTCAATCCCAAGCAAGTAAGTAAGGTCGCAAGATGTATGATCATTAAATATACAATAATAAGGCATCCCAAATATTATATATTCAGCTGATCATGAAGCTAGTCGTACAAAATGCGGGGACTAGCAAGAGTTAAGTCATACATGATCAACCATAGGCTTTGTTAATCATGTTTACAGCCCGTAGGCAGACAGTAAGTAAAGTACATCGAGCTAATAGGTGCTCGTCAGCTAAACGCCTCAAAAGAATAACTTTACAATAGAGTGAGCGAAACAAAATAGAAAACCCACTCGTAGCCCGGGTTCCTTCTAGTCGCCACCATCGGGCTGGAAGCTTGGTAGATCCTCGGGAGCTGCTCCGAAATCTGGCCACACAAAACCAGCTAGGTCAACCCCAGAAAGAGCAAGTGCCACAAGGGGGCCACGAAATAAGAACAAAAGCCAGCAATCAGCACAAGAAAAATTTAACATTAAAACTAGAATTTACGAAAACATGGCAAGGTGATATACGACGAGATAACCATAGAACTATTCCGATAGTCAGGTTACAACCCGTAAACCAAACAAGGACCGGGGTTGTAACCCTTCATCTGAACAGAACTTGGTTTCCTACCATTTATCGGCAAGATAATAATACAAGAAATCAAGACAGGGAGCAATCTTGTACTGGATCAAGACATGGCTAGACTGGTTATACCTCATTCAATCAATCACGGCCAAGCAGATACTATGGCTTACTACTTTAACTAACTAGGGTTATCACAGGCCTAATTACTAACAAGATGCAGTGAGATTGTTCCACAGCCACAAGCCCTGCAGACCATCCAGGTTACCCAGGTCGAAAATTAGGGGTTAAATTCAGGTGGGTACATTGTCTAGGAAACGTATGTACCCTTAGGTGACTTAGAGGGTGAAACATGCGACGGTGTGGCTGAAAATGTGTCCTACTCGACGGCAGGCTACAGATCCCAAGAGCGTCCAGGTAACGGGATTGCCCGTAGCTGTGTCATCTCTTCATGACTACTGTGTTATTCTAGTTATTAACCTTAATCCATTTTTATAGGTACTCCTGACCGTGGTACTCAGGAGTTCCATCCTAGATATGATACAAGACAGGACAAGTGGATTTAACAAGCAAGCAAGAAAAACTACCCACGGTGTCAAGGCAAGTCAAGTTAAGTTAGCCGTCGCAACAGCATCAAGACAAATCATGTCAGGGTACTTGTCAGGAGTGCGCCACGACGGGCCACTATCATGTCAGGTTGGTCATGTCAGGAGTGCACCACCACGGGTCACTGTCGTGTTATGCTAGTTCCTTGTCATACCATGCCATGTACAATAGTCATTCCAAACATATTAAGTAAAATCAAGTTCATGACAAAAGGCGTAAGGATATAAAATGGGCATAAAATATCTAATAAAATATCAATATACAGGGCTATAGAAGAGCCAAGCTTAAAGAAATAAGACCAAAACTCCAAGAGCCAATGGGTTAAGCAAGGGGTTCAGGGTGCAGCGTACGCACAAGACACGCACGCAGGAGAGCTGCATACGTGAAAAGTCACACACGCAGGAGAGCTGCATACGTAAAAAGTCACGCACGCAGGAGAGCTGCGTATGTGAAAAGTCACGCACGCAGGAGAGCTGCGTACGTGAAAAGTCACGCACGCCAGAGAGCAGCGTACGCAAAAAGTCACGCACGCAGGAGAGGAAAAGTCACGCACGCAAGAGAGCTGCATACGTAAAAAGTCACGCACGCAGGAGAGCTGCATACGTGAAAAGTCACGCACGCAGGAGAGCTGCATACGTAAAAAGTCACGCACGCAGGAGAGCTGCGTACGCGAAAAGTCACGTATGCAAGAGAGCAGCGTACGCGAAAAGTCACGCACGCTAGAGAGCAGCGTACGCGAAAAGTCACGCACGCCAGAGAACAGCGTACGCGAAAAGTCACGCACGCAAGAGAGCTGCATACGTGAAGTCACGCACGCCAGAGAGCTGCGTACGTGCAAAGCACGCAAGAAGAGAGTTGCGTACGCGTAAAAATACGCACGCAGGGAGCTGCATACGCGTAAAAACACGCACGCAGGGTCTGGGTCTTCTTCTCCATGGCTAAGAAGAAGCTCCAATGGCTCCAAAACTTCAAGGCATCTCAACTTGGCCATCCGAACTCCAAATCCAGATTTCTAAAGTTCTAACCAGGGTGGAATTGAACTCTCTTCCACATGGAAGCATCAAAACCCATAAAAATCCAACTTAAATAGATCAAAACCATGCAAAACCAAAAATAGGGAAAACCTAGATCTAGAACAATGGAGACTCCAAATCACAAAATGCTAAGTTCTAATGTTGATCACCATGTCCTAAACTAGCAAATAGACAAATAAAAGAGGGTTCTCATGTGGTGTCAAGGTGCACTTGCCTATAGGTTGGTGTTGTGGAGAGAAAGAAGAAGAGAGTTGTGTAGAGGAAGAAGAAGAAGAAATTAATGGAGGTTTATGAGGAGAGAGAAAAAGTTGGTAGAGTTTTAAAGAGGGTGGGATGTGGTGTGTTGAGGGTGGAGCATAGGCTAAGGTGTTCCAATACACATAAACCAAACCAAACCAAACCAATCCAATTAAAACCGAGCCATGACAAAACCCAAAATACAAGAAATACCAAAATTCCACAAGTTGAGAAAAAAAATAAAAATACATGCCAAAATCCAGATACGAGTATAAATACGAAATACAAAAAATACGGAAAATGAGGGTGACATAGTTGCACTCACTTCATGTAGTTAAGATACCTTCCATTCTCTTACAAAGAATGGTGGGAAATCACATTGTTCATTGCATAACCTTAGCCTGTGCATCCATGTTCCCTTTGATGTTCTGCTCTCACCTTAGCTTTGTACAAGTTCTGTACCTTAACTGAAATGCCCTGTATTAATTATCCATCTGGCCACTTCACTTCATCTGATCATTCACACCTCACTGCCCTCACAATCACTCAAAGCATACCACTATCCACTGCACTACATTATTTCATGTCTGCAAACTTCATTTGCCCTGCAGTAACCCCTGCATCCCATGGTTGCTTTGGACACAAACATAACATTCCAAGTACCACTACATTAGGACATGCCGATGCTAAAATTAACTTTCCTATACATTTTCCTTGATGCTTTCTTGTCTGTTTTGAGTTTTTAAAGAGGATTGAATCCCCTCTTGTTCAGATCCTGTACACAGACCCAGTTTTTCCTCCTGACCAGTTTGTTTGGCTTAAGGATGTGTGGGATTAGTGG